>VWZF01003552.1:511839-746129 GCA_013396755.1 Sclerurus mexicanus | reverse complement strand
AGTAGAATTAACAAAATCAAAATAGGCTTTTTATCAACTTTATTGAAACTAATTCAACTTTCCAAGAACTAAAAATTGGTTTCCTGTCTTGACTGTTTTGGAATTACTTACTGTCATCTGTTTCAGACGTTAAAGGATATGATTTAATATCAGCAATAAGACCTCTGTTCCTACTTTGGCAGGTGTTAATTATTTAAACACTACTCACTTTAATTTGTTTCCAATCACTCTTTTGAGTGATTCACTTTACATGTTTCTTCATGTGTATTTTCTGCATGCACGAATAAAACTGGGGGGAAAGTCCCCCAATCAGTAGCTCTATTTCTTCTCTTTTTAACCTGTCTTTAGATATGCAGGTAGAGACAGAGGGATATTTAATAGGTTATGGTTTTCAGTAGTGGAATATAATATATAATATATCATTTTTATCTCCTTTGTAATAATAAGAAGTTGTTCTCTTAGGCAGAGTGCTGTGGTTTCTGCATGCTAATGGCTGTACTCTGTGTGAATGAATTGTGAAATGGGTCACAGTTCCTGAAGCATTCATGGAAGCTGGAACAATATAGACAGACTTCTTTGGGGAAAAAAAATGGGGGGAAAAAAACCCTCTAAAATAACTACAGTAATTTCTTTACACGTATGACCCCACCAGTTGGTTTACTCACAGTGACAAAAACACAGTTGTAAGAATATTGTCTGGTTCTATATAGCTGCTTATTCATAACAATGAAAAATGGCTCCTTTGATGCATACGCTAGAGTTTTCATCTACTGTCATGTTAGTCATCCAAACTTTTTTTTTTAATTTTTTTTTTATTTTATTTAATCTTTGCCTTGCTTTACAGCACTGCACCAGAGAAACAGGATCTCCTAGCTCTGTACAACAGACCTCTGTCTGGTGTGAAGTGAAATTCTTATTCTGCAACAGATAACTTGTAACTTAATACACAATTCTTGTCAGTAGAATAACATAAGACAAAGCTAGATCAGAGGGAAAGACAGGCATAAGAAAGGGAATTTTATGCACCACTGGGAAACAAGAAGCTGACAACTATAGGTACTTCAGTTCTACAAAGCAAGTCATTTCATCCTGGTAATAAATGGAAAAGGTGGGTGTTTGTTTAGATTTAGGCCTCTTGGTAATGATTTTAACACTCAGCTAAGCCTCCTGCCAAGACAAGCACTCCAAGGCCAAAATCTGTAATGAACTCTCATCTTCTCAATTATAGATTCAGCCCTGACCAAAGTGATATCCAATATTCTCCTCCCTGCTCCGTGAGTGCAGAGACTTGCTGATGGACGTGCAAGCAGCCAGGCTCTGCATGGCTTCTGCAGCTCCCCAAGACCCTGCAGCCCACCCAGCTGCCACACTGGGGCACCAGCACCAGCCACCTCCCCTTTTCCCTTCTCCTTGCCCCCCCATCTGTGTTTCATGGAAAGAGTGCATGCAGAGAGGGAGAAATAGTGCCAGTGGTGCTGGCGAGCAGGAGGAGGGAAGGAGAGGATGAAGAGACTATCCTTCCTTTGCCTCCAGGATCCTCCCACACCCTTCCAGTGGGTGGGAGACTGAACAGTGGAACCAGCTTGTGGTTTTGTTGGCAGGTCTCTGCTGGCTGAGTGTGCCATGGCTTGTGAAGCACTATGATGGTGGGCAAGGGATACATGGTTTTGCAGCACAGTGCTCTTAGTCTGTGTCCATCTCCTTCTTTCTGCTACTTCAAGTGATCTTTAGTAACTCCTCCACACTTGCTCTTGTCAATGAACTTGCTCTTTCTGATGTTCATCCCGCAAACAGCATAGAAGGTAACTTTCTTTTCAAGACATATTTCATAATTCATCCTCCTGGCCTCATTCCCTAACTTGTTTTCTTCTTCCTTTTCCCATTGTTTTGGCTTGGGTTTTTTTCCCCTGGATGTTTTCATATTTCATTGCAGTCATATATTTGCCTTTTTATCCATATTGAAATGATGGCATCCTGACCCCACCTACATACTGGCTGGTCCAACTCCATCTTTGTTGTCTCTTATAACTTTGTAAACAATCACCTGTCTCATGCCAACTCCCACCAACCCTACACTCACCAAAGACCTCATAAAACCATGGTGCATGTTTAAAAGCTGAAGACAATAATATTCAGAAGGATTTTTTGTTTGGAGAAGTGTATATATGTCTATATTGGGGATAAAAATGTACTCATAGTTGTGTAAATTGTTGAGGAGTGAAAGAAACTCTGATGCAGCTTTTTCAGGGTGTTCTGCTTTGTGCAAAGAGGCACAGCCAGGGGCTTTGAGCTGCTGCTGTGGATGCTTACTTTTTACAGCAACATTTTGTAGTCTGCTGCTGAGCTAAATTGTCCACCTTTTTGACAGAAGGTGAGGTGTAAATAGAAGGATTACAAGATATGGAAGAAAGTGCAAATTACTTGCCATGCAGAGGCAGCAAAAGAACATCTTTCTACCATGGAGGCAGATTCTATGGTGAATTCAGAAAATAACTGTGGAAAATAAATATAAAAATTAGGAAATCAAAGCCAAAAATCCACAACCCCAGACTAGGTCTGTGTTATTCAGAAATTCTGATTTTTTCTCAGAACAATGAGTCTGTTTCAGCAAGAAAGCCTTCCACAATACTTTGTGCTTCCTTAAATAGTAAAAACTCCCTTTATATGGTTTTGTGTTCTTCATTTATACTGTGTTACAATTTTTTCTTCTGTTCTGCATCTGGCAGTGGGTGACAATTCTAGAGTGTAAGTGCTATATACAATATATAATCCAGTCAGTCTAGTTCTCCAGTTGTCAGTCGTGGGTACTCAGGCTTTGTAACTCTACTCATGAGTTCAGTGTGATTCCTGAACAACTAAGAATCAGAAGTTTTGGTCTCCTGTTCATTAAAAAAATGTAAAATATATTTGGCAAAAGCCTAGGTGAAAAATTATAATAATAATTATTATAATTATTCATATTCTCAGTATAAATCTGGATTTAGTTCCTTTTTCTTCTAGTTACTTGCTTGTGTACAGCAATCTTGGCAGAAGGCATTAAATCGTATGTAGGTTAATTACTAATGTTTTTGAATTGCTTTGAACATGAAGTGCATGCCAAGTATTACTAATATTACATGAGACAACATTATAATAAGCTAAGGATTTCATCTTCCGTTCCTTTTATCATGCATTAATACTTAAGCTTTGTTTGGTGCTATATATAGATTATACATGCAATTATTTGAATTCACTGCAGATAGAATTTCTTTCCCTCCCTTTTGCAAAAAAGGAGAGACATAATATGTAAAGAAAGGATATTCAGAGAGGATAAAGTTCTTACCATGACCCATGACTGAAAGAGATATACTTGGATTCCTAAACCAGGAGAGAGTAGTGCAGTCACCTAAACATAAAATAATCTGTTTTATAATCTGTATAATTATAATTAGTTTTAAGATATATTAATTTTTTTGGAAATATCAAGTTCTCGCCCTAACAAGCTAATCAACAATTTGATTGTTTTCATTGTTTGAAAGTTGCATTTCTATTTTCTGTAGGCTCAGTTTCTGAATGTCGTGTTTTCAGAAGTAAAATTAAACTTACCTTGTTACTTCCCTTGGATAAATAATTCTGCATAACTAACACTTTGAAGATTCTTAGATGTGAATCGCTAAGTTCTGCATTTTGGAAAAATTTTAATTTTCTGGGCAATCCAGCATCCTCAGCAATACAGACAGTAATTTCCCCTTCCAAAACAATACAGGACATTGATATACCTTACAGCTTAATAACAGATGGAAACTGTTGAAAGTATTTGCCTTTTTCATATAATTTACAGATTTATCAACAATATATAGCAGTAAACCAGTACTTGTCTATGGATTTTTAACTTTTAATGTCTTTTTTGAGTTTAGGAATTTCTGTAGTTCTTTGGAGATGTATCAGATGCTTTTATTGTGACAGTGGTCAGCCTGCTACAAGGATATGGCCCATTTATTTAGTAGTAGGAAATCAAAGTGGTCATTCTAATTCCTTTGACATAGCTTTGAGGCTTTGGTTCTACTTCAGTATGGATGTTTTATAATCTAAATAAATATTATTTCTCTTTTTACTCCCAGGCCTTACACCTTTCAAATGACAAACCTGTCTATGTATCTGCAGACTACAGAGTAGGGGTGTTTCCTGGTAGGCTGGTGTTCAGGGTACACATACTCTCTCCAAACGTATGGGTTGTGTATTCTGGTGGTCTGCTTAATGAAATAAAATTGGGTTGGTTTTTTAACAAGCAAACCATTATTTTTTTTTAATCAATCATGTTTTCTTTCCATGAAAACATGGACTTTTTTTGTCAGAAGTAAGGAAAATAACACTCTGAAAAACTGTTTGAGAAACTTAATTTTTTTGAAAATATTTTTGTGGGCAGAATCCTTCTTTTTTTGATCAGCATTAATATTAAGATTAATGTCTAGTTTTAGGACACCAAAAGCTAGAGCACATGTCTTGTAGACAAATAATATCTGTGCAAGTACAATTTTTTCTCTACCCAGGCTCTGCAAATCAAAGCCTATGTGTTTTCTGCATCTCACACAAGGAGTAATTTGAGGGCTTAAAAAGAAATCACACTATATAGTAAGTTGACTAAGTGTATTGAAACAAAAATATAAATGTGAAAACCCAACACGTCATAAATAAAATGAAGTCTATCCAAAAATAATTAAAATACGAATCATGAATAAAAAAAAAAATTCAAACAAAAAATAACCCCCCCAACATTTGTCTTGTTAACTTGAAACCTAACTCATGCAAACAGTTTTTTTTTCCCTTTGGTTTCCACAAACATAAGATTTTATGAGTACTGATATCGAATTACTACATATTATCTGAAAGTGCAACATAAGATCTGTCTGGGTAGTCAGTAAGATGTCATTCATTATTTTTTCACCTTGGGGAATGGATATTCAATCCAAAAAAATAAACACTTGATGTATGCTCCATCCATGTGACAGGACCTTCTGTTCCAGCTTCCCTTCTGATATACAGTTCCTACCTGATACCAGATAAAGAAAACCCTATCAGATTGACCTAGGTTGTAACTTACTCTTAAAACATTTAAAATATTTAACTCCCTGGATCTGCCCCTAAAAAAAAAATTTAAAAAAATTAAGTATGTTTTCCTGATAAGTATTGATGTGTGAAGTGCTGCTCCTATTTTGAAAGCTCAGTAAATGTTTAACATCAGTTTTGTCTGTTTATAAATTGTGTTCTGTCGATTCATTTCCTCTGTCAGCACTACAAAATTTTGCTACCAATGGGATGAAAGAGGTCAAATTTTAATTCCTTGGCAATTTCCCTTCTTGCCTATCACTTTCACAGACTTCATACAGTGTCACGAAACTCTCATGTTTTAACTGACTTCCTGCCCACGTATGAAGAGATTCAGGCACCTCTCAAAGCTTTACTGATTGGTTTGTGTGAGGAAGGTGTTTCCAGAATAGCAGCTGCAGCTCAAAAGGTCACATCACTTTTCTTCTTACCCCTGTTGTTGGAGAGCTGGTAGTCCAGACCAAAAGAAATCTTGCTTTTTCCCTTGCTCATTTGAGGATGATGCATGTTGGCTCCTCTCCCCTGCAGAATGCTGGAGATGAGAAAATATTTAGCTAAGGAAAACAAAGCCATAAACCTTATGAAAGCCATCAACCTTATGAAAGACTAAGTCTGGTCCACTGAAAAGTAATGGAGAACTGGCTGAGCTGCCTGCACTCCTCTCATTCCCCATGCTGGCAAAGATAGGTCAGGCCAGTCTGTTACCTGCATAGAGCTCCCATCCTGAAACCAAACAACACAAAATACAGCAGAGGTCTCGTCCAGAAAATCCTGCCTTGCATATACAGTCCTTTAGAATAAAAATGCCCTCAGTATGTATAGAAGCATTATACTTTCAACAAACTGCTGCTGTTAGTTTGAAGCTGGACTCGCACCCACAGAAGTATTTAGGAGCTAGGTGCTTTGCTTGTCTGGTCATGTCAGTCCTCCCTCCCTCCCCTACTGTTCTTCTACACTCCCAACTCTTCTCCACCACCAACATGGATAAAAACTGCACCCAGGAAAGAGACTTCAGAAAGGAAAACTCATGACAGAAAAAGGTTAAAACTCCAGGATTGTTTGAGGCAAATAGAGAAGAAAAACTTAAACCACTGAGATAGGCTAAGCATTAACAGAATTTAGAAAGGCTCTTTAGAGAAACTAATGGAATTGCATTGTGGCAATTCAAGTAAGCCTTAAAGTAAGGCTTAAAAAAAGGCTTAAAATAAGTAGCTTTAAAAAGAAGTAAATATTTTAATTTTTTTCCCCCTAGAAATATTAACATGCCAAATTGCTGAGTCAAATATAATGAGTGATCTAAAAATAAGGTAAAAATGTTTATTATTTCTACAATCAGATATTGCTTCACACTACCCAGGCAATTTAATTTAGAAGTACTAACAGAGAGTCTATTATCAGCGTATTTGGGGGTGTGAAACATGGTAATAAAATAACTGAACTGTTTAGGCTGGTTTTGCTTTACATCTAGTACAAAATGCAGAAATTTTGCATGTGGCTTTTTTTTTTTTTTTTTTTAAGATTAAGCAGAGAAAGTCCTCAAAAACAGACCTGTAATTTAGATTTTGTACTACTAAACAAGGTGGGAATCACCAGGTTTGTATATAAGCCTCAATGTAATTTGTAGTGCAAGTGAGAAACTCCACAGGAAAAACCCTTGCATTAAAATCCCTATTAAATTAACTATTAATTTAATGCAGCAAATTAAAAGCCACTATAAGCAGTAGAAAACCACAATGGCACTGCATCTGTGCCCACTTTACTTCAGCCTAATACATTGTCTGAAAATTTGAGAGTGACTGAGTTACTAGCAACAAATTTTTGCGATTTTGAAGCAGTTGCAGCCAGTTGCCTGACACCGGGAAAAGACAGACATTGGAGTGGAAGGGCATTTGGAATATAACGGCAGCAAGAAGGCTAATAAAATGATTGTAAATGGTCTGGCTAGTGAGGTGAGCAGAACCAGAGATGGGGTAAGAGAATGAAAAGTGCATCTTACTCATTTTTTCTGGTTTTTTTTTTTTTTCTACCTGTGATTGAAAAAGACATAAATATACCTACCACAATAAGTGAAGACAGTTTGTTAAGATAAATTATCAGAAAGTCTAAAATACAGCCTTGGCTATTTTTCATTGAAATATACCAAATATGATCAAAATACATCATATTTGGTCTTGGACTTATATTTCAGGTGAGGATAGCATGAGTATGAATTTCAACTAACATCTTCTCCTGACATGCTCTGACAGCGGGCTTACCTCCCTCCAACCAGCCCTTTGAAGGTACCTTTCTGCAAACATGGTGCAGGAGAATTACATTCCAAATGTAATTTATCTTAGTTACATATACACAATAGTTCTGAGAGAGGAGAGGCTACACTGTACAAATGCTTCTTCCAGGGCTACCTGCTAGTGTGAGCACAAGACCTTTTAAGAGTCAAGTCTTTGCCAGACTATCCCACACTGCTTTCATTGCTATCCCTGCAAATACCACCAAGGACTGAAGTTAAACTAATAAAGCATAGCTTTATTAGTTAGCATAATAGAGAATATTTGCCTGTATTCCTAAAAGATTGTGCCACTTGGTGATTATTGGTAAGTATCTTCATGCAGCATTTCAGTTTGCAACATTCCTCTGAATTTCCAGGAAATGTTGTCACCAGCATATTAAAGAAAAAATGAAAAAAAAGAGGAACATAAATGCCTTGTGTAAAGTTTTTGCATTCTTTTTTCCAGTTTAGTTTTCAGGTGCCTTATAGGGGTGAAAATAAGCAGCAAAGAAATGTTTAGGTGTAGGGGTGAAAAGAAGTTGCAGCGTATTGGGAGGAAGGATGTGGTTAAAGCAAATGCCTATAAGGCAGCAGATAACAGTTCTGTTCCCAGATCTGGCACAAATGCTCTTTTCGACCTTGCACCAAAGTATTTCCTTGCTTTGGAAGCAGTTTCTCTGTAAAACATGGGTGATAACAGTGCTTAAATACCCTTCCTGACAGAAGAACTGGGAAGTTTATATTTATGCTTGTTACAAGATTTCAGAACCTGAGAATGATTAAAACTAGATCAGTTTAGACCTGCAGATTTAAGTCTTTCCTTCAAATAAAACATTTAATTTATCATGTTAAGTTTATTTTATGGTAATTATGTGTACTATAAGAAAAAAAAATCATCATCTGATGGGGATTTGCTCAGTCCTGCAAATAATTAGCTAACAACATTACTTGAAAATTCTATTTTCTGTTTCTACAGTCAACATAAAAAAAAAAAGGAAAGGAAAAGAAAGACCATAATTATTCTTGCATATGACCAAGAAGTTTAATTTCTGATAGAAGATTTTAACACTAATAGTGTGATCCTGATGGGCTGTTAAAGAAAATTAGAGGGAAACAAAGACACTTTTTGCACCTTCTAAAATAACTTAGAGGAATGCTTTGATTGTTTTTTAGAATTAAGCACCCATAAAAAATGGCATTTCCCTATTTCTTTTCCAGTGAGTTCTGGAGATGAGAAATCCCCCAGGCAAGACTTTCAACTTGCTTCCCTTCTCTTCTTGCTGAGCAGAGAAGCGTTGCTGAGGCCTGCAGAGTCTTCCAGCTTGTTTGAAGAAGGAAGAGACTATTATCTACTGTGATTCAGCACCCATTGGACAATATATCTCTCCTCTCACTGGCTTTTTAATATGAGTGTTTTAGCCCTTGTCCTTGAAACTGTGTCCTGAGCAGGTCAGACTTAGGAGTCTGGCCCAGTAATATGCACCCTTAACTGAAGCAACATTTACACATAATACTGTTTAAATTATAAAATGCCAATTGTGAAAACAATAGACATATTCAATCACCGTATCCCAGAACAAATGAGAGAAATATTCCAGAGCTCCTATCAGAGCTTAATAGGTATAATTTTGCCTGCGATATGGTAATACACAGCAGCTTTCCCTGAACGGCTGTGTAAAACAAAGAAGTGGTTGTCAGCCTTTCAGAATCAGATGTTAATGATATTTCATGTCTTTGTTGAGTCTGTGGAAAGCAGCTACTGCACCTAAAAGGGAAATGACTTCCATACCAACCTTCCCCAGCCAAAGTCGTTCAGATTGGGAAAACTGGATGAAGTCCATATTTATCCTTCAGAAAGAGGTGTAAAAGAAGATTTCAAGACAGTATTGACTGAGCTGTCTCCCAGTCTCTTTACCCAAAGTTATATCTTATCACTGTGGTGAAAGTTTTTAGTTCAACATATTACAGTCCTTCCCCCCTCCCTTCTCTCTTTTTTTTTTTTCTTTTTCCAAACATATACGAGGAAAGAATGTAATGTAAGCAAAACTCCAGTGTGTTTCTGGCAAATGAGGAGTGTTTTCTACATCTCGTATATTTTTGGAAGCGTTTGAATCCAGAAGAAATACGTCTTCCAAATTGGGAAGAAGGCTTTTTATTAGACTGATGCCTGCACACAGCAGAGAAGGGCTGTCTGCCCCAGTATTGCAGAAAGCAGGGACTGCTGCTCAGTCTGGGCTAGTCCGGAAGATTGGAGCCAGTCGAAAGAAGGGTTTCTGTAGCTTTATTGCTGCAACTTCATTTTGCTGTACTACTGTATGTCTTCACTTCTGCAAACTTTCTTTAGTTTGTTTTAAGAAGAAGTCTTAATTCCAATGCAAAATCCATCCAGAAAGGAGGGCCCCTCAGCACTGTATTCCAGCTGGTGGGGATTAGCTCAGTCCTTTTACCGGATACGTATCATTTTAATCTTAAGCCTTTAGACACTGTACAACATACTATTAAGTCTGTTACCAAATAAAACACTAAAAGGCTGATTCACTAAGGGTTACACACCCTTTGCAGGGAAAAAGCTAACATTTACAAAGGGATAACTGCCAAAAATCACTTAAATTTCATGTCTTTCCTATTTATTAAATCCCTCATACACCATGTGTACAGTAACTTCCTTCAGATATGCCCCTGGAGAAGTACAAGTCAAAATAAAGGGGAAGCTGCCCCTCTAAAACATGTTCCTAGCTCTAAATAGTGACTTATACTGGTTTTCATCAGAAAAACTAAAGTCATGTCATTCAAGAATAAAACAAAACCTTCCAGAAAATGTGAATCACGTACTCAGCTCCTATGATAACGAGCAATACATTTCCTGGAGGAGTTAGTGGTTAGGGTATGAAACCAAGGCATTAGCAGACTAAGAGAGTCATTTGATAATAATCTTGTGCCAGGGACTTTGACTGCAGTTTGTGATTGGGTGCTTAAACTGCAGCAATATTGCAGCACTCGGTTATTTGGGGGACAGAATCACTGGGCCTTGAACCACACACTTGTGTTGTTAATAGCAAATGCAGATGCCTGACTTTGCTCCCTGTGGAGCTTCTTAAATGATGTTTTATCTGTCTGGAGTGAGACCAAAAAAATCTCTGATATTTATAACATGCTTTAGATAAAGGGAGCGATGCAAATACAGACTGTGATAGCCAGTGTTTATTGGCTAGCCTGTTGTTCTGACACAGGCTCAGAAGTATCTCACCACATTATTTCAGGCAGTCATTTGAAGTTAATCACTATAGCGCATCATACTAAATTAATGCCTATGCTTATGGGACCATCTCAGGGCACAAAGATCATCTCAGGAGGTCATTAGGTGTGGCTCAGCACTGTGAATTAAACTGCATTGATAGACTGTGTCCCACTGTTTGGGTAATACAAATGATTTAAGTTTTCTTCCAGGGGTTTGGTGTTATTGTTGTTTTCAGTAAGAAATAATTCATCTGTTTTGGAAAACATTGTTTAATGTATAATGGAATATTCCACCAGCACTGACAGGCAGAGCTGAGCCATGCCAGCCAGCCAGCCCTGGGAGTGACTGCAAATCAGGGTGCACTGGCACTGGGTTCTGTGCCCCCCTGAATGTTATTTTCTACAAAAACCCCCACATTTTAAGGCATGTTGGTTAGGAAAATTAAAAACCTGAATGTATGCTATGACTGTGTTTTTTGTTAGACGATAAACCAGTACAGGATAACAGTATATAGAATTTACAAAGTCTTTTTACATTCAAGATATTTGAGTAAGATAAATGGTAAAATCACCATATTCATTAAGCCCTGGGATAAAGTACTATTAATCCTGCTGTGCAGATGCAGAAGTTGAACTAGAGGCAAAGATTTTTGTCTGGGAACTGAGGTAAAGATTTTTGTCTGGGAATTGAGGTAAAGATTTTTGACTCAGACTGGTTTATAATTCAAAATTTTCATTCAGTAGCACTGTGCTTATACCATGCAGTTCTCCCTAGCTACATTTTATTGCAAGGGTCTTGGTGTCTTCATTAAAGACATAGTTTGAGAGATCATATGATTTTTGTTCAAATGTCAGTATTCATACATCAAAGAAAAATGTTTCAAGGCCATATATTGTGGGAAAAGTCTCGAAGTAAAAAGTATCACTCATACGTAGCCTGAAGGCTCTAAGGACCACTAGACAATGTAAAAAACAATCAAAACCAAAATGTGCTTGTTTATGTAACAGCCATGATTTTAAACAGAATTTTGTGATTTTTAAGGGATCCAACTCATCATTTTTCAGTACTTGGCCTCGGTAATACTGTTAGCCTGCCGTGGAGGATTTGCATCTGATGACCAAGTTCCCTGTTGCTTCACATACAGTCAGTTTATTTTGGAGCATGATCAGACACAAACTCTGTTACATGTTAACAGCATTGCCAAGCTCAAGGATTTAAAAATCATGAGCTAGTTTATTCTACATGGCAAAGCGATTAATGAGAGAAAATGCAACAACAACAAGAGCTCAACAAATGCTCTTAATATTTATTCCGTTGTCTCCTCTTTATGAGGTCTTCATCAGTGCCACGGTTCAGTACCACCACCAGAACCAGCCTATTTATCTTCAGGGATGAGAGGGATTCCTGAAGTTTAATGACAAAAATATGGGCCTTTCTCTGTAGTACCCATAGGCTGTTTTCAGGAGGGGATGTGGTGGAAGGCATTTACAGATCAGCCTGGTCTGAACTGCCTTTGTTGTTGCAGAAATTGGAAGAGCCGCACCTGGGAACCCCCATCAACACATGGCTACGTTTATAGAACACCATCAGGGGGAGCTCTGTCACAGATTTAGCACCAATGTTTTACAGCTGCCTCACCTGGAAAACCACCTCCTCTTCTTCGTATCAGCAGTAAACAAATGGCGTTGAGTACATTAGTCTTTATGGGACTTCCACCATCTTCATCAGCACCACCACTGAGACTGGCAGACAGTATGGAGGTGAAAGCTGCCATAAAGACCAATGAAAAACAGAATGACCAATGTCAGAGTAGATGGGGTAAGTCACATGGGTTGTCACATAGAAATTGCTGCCAGTACTTGTGTGATTCTGCTGCTTTTTTTGATAGCCCTATTCAATTGTGGAGTGTTGTAAGTATTTGTGACCCTTAAATGAGGTACCATCTTGAAGAAACTTTTCCTTTATCACCAAAATCTGTTTCTATAGAGGTCCTGCTGTGACTTTCTCAAGAAGACATCCATTCAGCTGAAGGCCCTCTGCTCTGAAATGTCCTCTATTGAATCCTATTATGTGAAAGAGAATGGGCTAAGGAATTACACCTAAAAAGCATGTGTTACATTGTGTGTGATCTAGGACATGATATGGTACAGTCACAGAGACAGCAGTCGGATAAATTCTTTTTTCATATAGAAGCCTTGTTCTTACTTTTAGAAAGTTAGAATGGTATTTTTTGGCTTTCTGTGAAGTGCACAACTTAGAGATTATGATTTGAGCATTGTATGACCTGAAAAGCTGCAAAAAAGACTGAGGATGAGTAGCATCTTTCTTAAGCAAGATGCAATGATGGATAACAATAAAATAGAGGGATAGGATAATCTCCACTTCATTTATATGCAGGAATAAATTCCACATAGCCATGCAAGATGCTGAGATGAACCACTACTTTAGCATATCATAAGTAGTTCAGAGTAATGGAAAATGTTCAGTTTTTCTTCAGGATGACCAGGAAATAATTAGTTAAGGAAAAGAAAACTTTACCTTAATTGAAAAAAAAAACCAAACAAAAACCAAACAACAAACACCCACCTGCCCAAAAAAAAAAAAAAAGAAAGAAAACAACCAGAATTTGGCACAGTAAACCTGAATTTATTGCTAAGATTAACTCTATTTAAGCTAAAATGTCCTTTCAGTTTTAATTGGTTGTTCTTACAGTTTAGAATGTGAGATAACCTAGGAATTAACTCTTCATACTTTTTTTCATGCTGATTGAGGCACTTAAGTACTTTTAAAAATTTGCAAAACACTTTCTCCATTGCTCAAAATATAACGTGAGCAAACTCGGATGAATTAATTCCCAAAGAAATAGATTCAAGTAATTGCTGTACTATTGCCAGCTTCTGTAAAACTGCCTGGCAAAAAGCATGCAAACAGTTCATGCAACATTGCTCTGGCCCTTTCTACAACAATGCCCACATTAAAAATAGTAACTTTATTCTCCTTTGTACCAGGACAAAGTAGAGAGAATAAAATTACAGTCATATGAATATTACCAGAATACCTTCTGAGAAGCACATTCTAACCATGGTGAGGCTCTAAGGGTTTCGCTCTATTGATCCCAGGGCATCAAGGTCCCAAGTAAAAAATGTGTTTCTCTGGAAGTCTGCAGGAAGACAGCTGCCAGAACCTTTAGTTTCTGTCGTTTCCAAAATGTAAAAAGCAGCCTACCTGGTCTTTCTGTTGGGATATCAATTTGTTCCCAGTGTATAACTGCTTCATTTTGTTGATGTCTCTTCTGCTTTCTCTTGAGTCTGTCACTACCTTCAGAATGCTGCTTGAAAGTCTAGATCATGAGGTCCTTGTGGATGGGAATCTCCTTTCTCCATTTGTATTTTAGCTGCTAAGAGAGTCCATGAATGCCACACAAAAGTGCTGACGTTTATTACTTTTTGCATTGTGAAGGGAATGACATTTGCCTGCATCTTATAAAACTTGAATCAGTTATGGCAGAGTTAAATATGTTGTATCCCACCCACAGGAGAACTGCTGCAGGAAGCAGCTCCAGCCCAGCAGAAGTCCTGGTATTTCTTGAACTTTCTCTTTGCCCCCTGAAGATGATAGCATACAATAAAACTGTTGCAAAACTGTGAAATTGCAATAAACCAACCCAAACTACCAGAACAAACTGACTTTTATTCCAGTGATGCCAGAACTTTTTGCAGCCTCAAGGATGGGATAGACTGCGTTGAATGGTGTAGGAATTGGATCCTGGCTGCAGCTCTGATGCATGTAGTCTTGTTCTTACATTAAATGTGCTGAAAACAGTCCCTTCTTGGTATTTGGAATGCTTGTGTTTCAAGGCTACACCGAAGTCTAAAGACTCTATTTCTTCTGGACTAGAGGAAATTATTAGATGAGCAAGCATTTCCTAGAATGCTAGATGTGTTTGTCAACACAGAAATCCTCAAGACTAGGATATATGAAATATTTGCCAAATTATTTGTAAGATTCCAGGGTAAGAGGGCTGGCAGTAGGCTTAAAAATACACCAGAAAGCAGAGCCTTCATGTGTCTCACCCCTGCAGAGGAGTGTGTCTATTTGACCAGAAAGTTTCAACCAACTATTTGGTTTTGTGCAATGCAGATAAACCTGGAGAGACAGCATCCAGCTTGTTATGCATACTCTAGCATGTTCAAGACTTTACTTGCCTACTTTACTTTGAGGTTAAGGTAAGCATCAGAATAGACAAGAAGGCATTCTTGAGTTCAAAAGTATATGGGCCCTGAAACAGAGACAGTCATGATTCTTCTTGAAAGGCATGAGGACCTCTTTGAAAACCATGGGAGTTGGAGTCGAAGACTCATCTGGAATGGTCTCTTGAGTTCATTCCTCACCACAACTGAAATAATGAGAAAGAACAGAAAAATAGGCGAAGGCATTGAACAGTTTTCTTTCCTACTGTTGGATCCATGAACCATCAGAGAAGAAAGACAGAGGGAGTGATGGAGAGAGAACTGATGCAGCGAGCAAGAGCAAGTCTCAGGAAACATGACCTGCATATGTCACCGACACCAACTGCTGAGGAGAAGCACACCAAAAAGTATTAAACAGGCCTGCTGACCAGAAGCTAGAAGACACAACAGAAAAATGTGATGATGGAAACTTCAGGATCTGTGGTTAATAGGTGGAAGTGACTCAAGCTGAATTAGGATGTGCAGTAAGACAGTTGAATACAGTAGCCTACTGAGATCTCCACCACTGATCACTGTCAGTAAGGAATTTGTGGCCAGCAGAACTGGCTAGAAGGTGCATGATGCTCCTGCCAGATCTAGTCCCTTACAACCCTGACCTTAGGGAGTATCTGCCTTAAATCTTGCAAGGTATGCATGACCATCTGTGAAAAGGTCTGTCATAAAATTCAGTAGCTATTAGTTACAACACAAAGCTTAATAACTTTCATGCCTTCTGCCTCTGTCCAAAATACTCTTGAGAGTTTTGAATAACTTTTTATATTTCAATTCCAGATTCTTTTATGAAGACCTCTGAACTGCTTGATTGTAATTGATTGGCTCCTTATACACTTTGTGGTAAAGGGTTTCATGATTAAATGATCTGAAAGTTAATAGAAATCCCTGTTCCTCCAGCTTTTTCCTGTTGCTGTCTGTTGCCAATCAAAAGTCTTGAATCCGTGTTGATTTGGCTTCAACTATAAGAAAGAAATTGAATACTTTGGAGCTAAAATTTAAAAAAAAATTAGCTTATGCCATGAGACATAGCAAGAGGAATTTCAGAATATTCATATGTTGTTCACCAACATAACCTTGGCAAACATAATTTCAGAAAAAAGACAGAAGATGAATTCAGGCTAGAATTTAGCCTAGCTGCTAGTACAGGGTAAATTGCAGTAAATGAAAGAAAAATAACAATAGAAGGCTGCAACGTTAGAAAACTATTATGCCAAACTTCCTTCTTTGGGGAATGAGAGATGAGCAAACACTGCACAAGCATGACGAAGGTTGACCAAGAAGTGAGGTCCTCACTCTGAGGGAAAAAAAAACTCAGCAAAATTCCTATAGAACCCTTTAGTGGAAACTAAAATTGCTGTGATGTCAATACCACCCAGCTTCCCCTGGGAGATTTCCACTCCACAGAATGGACTGGAAGGTCCTTCTTTATATGTCCTTGTACTGTGTACAATGAATCTGGTTTCTGTTGTATAAAGACCACAACATTTGTTCCAAAAATAGAACAGAGGAGGTATACTGATTCTCTTAGAAGGATCCTTTCACTAGGTTCGAAAGTACGGTCAGTGTTTCTGTGAACATGAGCAATTAATTAATTTGAAAGCAGTGGTTAAACATCTTTATTTTTGTGGAATGTGACATGGGATTTTTGTGGGATTCATAGTTCGTCTAAATCTCACGTTCCATACTGCATGCAAATGGGTTTCTTTTGCATATGATTTGCAAATGGCATAACTGTTATGCGTAGACATGCTTAAAAATTCACCAGTACTAACCTTCCTTCTAGACAGTAAAAAACAATTCCAACCACACTTGTCTCATCAGTGTTAATTTAAAATTCAGTACTTTGTCCAAACAGTAGAAAAATTGCTTCTAGGAATATTTTTACGGATGCAGTTTTATAAACTTCCTTAATTATTCATTCAAAGACTTTCATGAATTTCAATTTTTTTTAATGTCCATCAAATAATGTGAAACAACATTGGTGAAAATTTGAAAACTTTCAATCTAATCCATGAGCAACAGTTATTTTAATATTTCCTACTGAATTTTAAAGAATTAGAATTTTCAGAAAATACTAGTCAAGCTCTAAATTTGTCTTGTAGTGATTAATCCTATGAGTAAAGTAACTTGTTTTATTTAAGAAAGTGGAAATACAGAACTTTCTCATACTTCCACAGTACTACTTCTTCTAATTTCTAAAATCTCACTGTTCAATTATGTGCTTTTAAAGACAGTAATAGTTGTAATAAATGTAATGAAACTTGCCAGCAGCCTTCTGTTATGTCAATAAAAATACATGTTTTTTACCAAGCTACCAGTCCCATTAATTTTTAACTTCAAATGTTAAATTAGGAGTGTATTTTGAGCTGGAAAGAGTATGTTTTCCATGTAAAGATTATTTTTATATCACACTGTTTACTGTTTGAATAAAATAATGCAAAGACATTTCACAAAATAGAATTTCAAAGTTTTGTCTCCTCTATTCCTTGAGTGTGAAGCAAAAAGCCTGTGTGCTTTCTCTTCTATTCCACTGTGCCCTCAGTAGGGTAAATAAATCAAAAAAACTTTGAATGTCAGCAGAACTTTAGTGGAGATAGCTGTTGTATTCCATTTTTTGAAAGATGCAGGCAGTGGAATTCTAACTTTTAGAATTGTTTGACATGTCATTTGTATGTGGCTGTCTTCTGTCTTTCAGAGTGAATTCTGAATAATTTGTTGTGGAAGAGAGGTGTTAAACATGTTCTACATCACCATCATGAGAAACATTTAATGTGTTAGTGATTGGATTTATATGGGATTTGCTGGGAAGTGAGACATCTACTGGGCTATTCACCCACCTAGGCCACAAGACCAGATGGACCTTAGGTCATAAAAGCCATGGTTGACTGAAAATAGCTTTCTTCACTCTTTGACTTTTGCAGGCATATTTCTAAGTTCTGGAAAAAAAAAAATAAAATCCAGGGCCATGCAGTACCAAGGACCTTGCTCATACTCATACCTTCCTTCACAGAAAAATACTCATAAAATGCACTGGCATGAAATTTCCTTCTAAGGCAAAAGCCTGGAGGTGCATGGCTACAGGTTTTGAAAGAGACAGACTGCTAGAAGCCAGGTCTGAGATAAATTCAACATTGTTTTAATTTCCTGAATAATCTCTCCCTTTTCTTTCTCCTCTTCTTTTGTCCCAAATACCTCATGTACATGGATTTTACATCAATGTAATTGACTTTGGTGGCCTAAGGTCCCTGGTGTCTGTAAATTTTGTTTGAGATTTATGAGGTTGCAACTAAGATTAGAAACCGGATTTGAGAATCGCATATATCACGCAGAGATATGAATGGATTAATTTCTCAAGAAAATTAGATGGGTGAATTGAAAATGATTTCTTCTGCTACATAACAGAGAAAGGGGGTTGGTGTGCTCATTGAAAATTATGGCCTCTGAATCAAATCTTTAATATATTTTTCAATACATGATAATTTTATCTGTCATCACTATCAAATAGCTTTAATGTTATTCACTTAACATCATTCAAGAAACAACTTAACTAATGTCTCTGACAGAGAATTCATCTGCTGTTATTTCTCCAGCTGTATTTTCCTTCTTATAATCCCCAAAATTACTCTAGCACTGACTCCTCCTCCTAAATTACAATATCCAAACAATTTAAATTAGTATGTCATGAGATTGGAGTCGTTTTGTGTTTGACCTAATTATTAAAATTACTTTCTGAGAACTAATGGCATAATTACTCTTATAATTAGTAAAATAAAGAACCTGTAACTGCTCAGACTGGGAGCAGCTGATATGATCAAGCTTGAAATTGAAAAAATCCAAAATTTTCTTGCCCGTCGTCTGTAGCTCAGTACATTTCAAAGAGAAGGCTGATACATGCCTGCAATGACTATGTTTAAACAACTGAATCTTGTCTCCACCTTAGCATTTGATTCATTACTCACTGATGAACCTTTGTCCCTACTTGCCTATTACTGGGAAAACATACAGCAGCGTCTACTACAGATACCAAAACATACTTGCCGTGGCACTAGTGATACTGCCCTGTGATAAACAGGTATGATAGGTGAAGTGAAACCAAAAAAGGGCTGGAGTTGGAAGCTGACCTTCTCAGTGTGTACTTCTGAGCAGGCAGCTTGGGGCTGCTGCCTGCAAATCTCATTGCTCAGCAGAGCCCTGGGACACCCACATCAGGCATTGCTTCCTGGCAGCCCAAATTACCATCAACATGGCAATTTGCTATGTGTCTGTGCTGGGAGCAGAGGGGGTAAAGCTGGGATCAGGAGGATTAGGAATCTTTGCTGGCTGTCCTTTTTCTCCCTTCTTTTTCTTTTCACTTCCTCTACCATCTTCTGCCCACCTTGCTGATATGCTTGGGGATGTTCTTGTATGAATTCATCCCAGGATACATGGTTTGGAATATGATCTATGTATACAGAGAGCACATTATGCCCTTTTGTACAATTTATCTCCTGAAAAAATATATCTCTCGTGTAATTTTTTGGCTGGTGGACTATGGATGATATAGGCATGTTTGTCTCTAAATTAGATTGACCCCCTGGGGAAAAGAACATATCCATTTTACTTACTGTGGATGACACCCATTCTAGAAGATCTTTCATGTTTATTTCTAGTCTAATGTAATACACAGACTTTTTTATTATTGGATGAATGGTGGAACCTCCTTCTGGCTGTATTGCATTTCTAATCCATTTATTTTGTTAAGCAATCAGCCAGTGAGATGTTTATAACTCTCATTTTGATGCTAAAGATCCAGAGAGTGTTAAGTGGATGGCATCGTGTTTTACAGTAATTTTCCCTTGATTTGCAGCCCCAAAATGCCAGAAAATGTATTTTGAATGCTCAGTTATATTTCATCAGGAAAGAAGAACACCAAGTCATTGCATCAGTGTTCAGTTAAAGTAGACAGAATATCTGCTCATAAACATTTTACTGTGTTAATATTTTGGGCTCAATACTCGATGCTATGTGCATCTTTGTTTTGCACACTTGACCAGACAAATCCATACTGAATGACACAGAATTATACTGTGCCCTACAGAAGTACCCCACACATCTCGGTTTGTACATAAATGCAAAATCGAACAAGAGATGGAAAATTCCGTAAATACACTGTCTTATCTGTTAATAATACAGTAATTATTTCCCAAAAACGTGTGTCAGAATGGGCTTGGATCCTTCTAAATACACAATACAGCTTTTTCTCTTCTAGCTGATTTCAGTCAAACATAAAATGACTGAAGAATGATATGTTTTACCCACACTGACATTTAAAGGAAAAGTATATAGCAAATGTACAGGTAAGTTACTATTTTACATTTTCTTTTCATATTGATGTCTTGAATAAGACACAAAAAGTAAGTGCTTCTCAAAATTCAAATTATGAAGGAGTTGTCACCCTAATTATTAATTAAAATATTTTCCACATCCAAAATATGCAACAGAAGATGCTGAGGCCTGCACTGTCATAAACAGGAGTGGAATTGTCTCAGACACCAAAGCCAAGAAAAACTGCCCTGACTCTGAACAAAGATGAGAGCCTTCAAACTATTTAGAAGTATCAGGGTATCAACAGACCAGATAGGGTAGGTGGTTCTCCACCACAGAACAAGGTAGTGACAGGAAGAATACTAAGGGCAAGGGTTACTTGCTTTCCCAGAGTCTGTGTTGCCATCACAAGAGCAATCTACCCTAAAGAACTATTTATGGTTAGTGCTAATGGTCAACCTTTGCTATGGGGACTTGGGTCTTGACCACATGTGGCTAATAAAATTTTCCCTTGGTGGTTTTTATAAAGAGGGAAAGGTATGGAAACGTGTACAAATATCGCTCCCTGATCTGTACCATGGAATTCCATTAATTTTAGTCTTTACAGTAAAATGGTTCATTTCTGAGACGAGGACAGGCCATTAACACATTGTCCTGAATCTAGCCATTGTACGGTTAATACCTCTGTTGTATTATCCTTAATTCACTGGGTATATGACATACAAATATTGAAAATGGGAAACATGACTGAAATAAATACTAAATTTCTACACATAGTGAGATACATATTTTTAGGAGCAAATTACAACGGAGACATACCTGGAAAGAAGACCTCTCTCATGTTTGCTGTTGTGCTTAACACCTTCGGCACATTTGGTTGTGCTGCATTAAGCTACAAAAAAGTACTGCATAAACCCATAATCATATAATGCAGTTCTAAATTTAAAGAGTAGCAGTTTTATTTCATGTTGTCACATACTTTTAAAAATTACCACTGTTATTAGGTGTTGGATTGTAACACATTATGGGGTCCAAGGAGAATACACTTGGGACTTCAGTACAGCATTACCTTATCAGAGACATGCACAGATGTTTTCACTAAGAAGGCAACCCTTAAAGCCAGGCATGGAAATAGTACTTAATAAGCAAAATAAAACAAAGACTACAGCATTCTCATTTTTTAAACAAAATCCAGGTAGCCTTTTCAAGAGGCCATCAAAGCTATAGGTAATCCTTTTTAAACCGTCATTGAACTTTAGACTTTTAATTAAGATCAATCTTACTGATTGCAGTAATAAAGTGAAAGGAAGACAAACAGCACTTAAATAACAGTGCTTCCGACTTCCAACTGGAGCAATAAATACATATAAACAGCATATTAAAACTGCAGATACTACACATGCACTGATGTCAGATAATGCTTCAGTCCTACTCCTGCGAGAACTTGCTGGGGAGATTAGGGAACCTGCCACTGCCCACCCTGCTCTATGCCACCTCCACTCTCTGCTCCAGGCTGTACATGTCCAGCAATATGTACCTATATGAACAAGATACAACAGTACTTTTCCCCTGAAGACTTGTGGGTTTAAGTTTTAAGCAAGGTTTAAGCAATTGTTGTACTGGGGGCATGTAGAAGCCATGTTTTTGAGGTTCAACAGTAATAAGAAGGATTAAGTGAGCTTTTGTAACTAGGGTAATAATGTTTGTTTTACATGGTCCTTTTATAGCATCTTTCCCTTGACAGCTGAACACTTCCAATGATTTAAAATGGATCTCATGTTTCCTTTCCTTCCTATCCTCTTTCATTTTCAACAAAGAACTCCCTTGTTTCTGTTCCTGTTTCGCTCTGCATGTGAGGGAGTGGAAATGCTGTGTGCCTCAAACCTGTCAGGAAAGTTCATGTCATCAAAAGGATTTTGACATTTTGATCCCAAAGAGACTGCATCTCCAGTCACGTCTAGCAGAAAAGAGGGCCATTGTCTGTGACCAGCTCTTGCACATCTCCAGCACTCAGAGTATTCCTTATGTTCTTCTAAAACTGAATTTAGAACAGTTCACCTGGGAAAATAGTCACAAAGAGGAGAGCTACCCTAGCTGCTCTGAGCCCTTCACTGGGAATGTTTCAAAATCTGCCTCAACAATGCTTCAAGCTTACCATGCATAAAAGAGAGATGTTATGGACACTGTTAAGTAAAAGAGAGGTATTGTGACCTATGTGATGGCCAGGTACAGAAGCACCATTTGCCTTCAAGGGATCCAAAGAGCCGTCCAGAGCTGCTGATACCAGCAAAGGGTGGTAGGAATAGGTGGGCTGGAGAGAATAGCTGAAGAGAATTGCTAAGAGTTCTCCTTCAGATGTTATTAATGAAAAATTAATTAGTGGCTTCAGATACAGCACATCTTTGTTTCCACCTGGTGAAATCCATTGAGAAGTAGTTTATATTTTACACTCAGTAGCTTGAATCCCATTTAGGCTGCAGATTGGAATTTCAGAGGCTATCAAAACAAAAATTTGCTAAAGTATTCTGTTTCATAATCACTAGAGAAGAAATCAACCTCTAACAAATGGAAAATTTATGCAATTTTCCATTTGGAAAATTATTTCAATAATTTAGAATTATTCATAACATTAGAAAGAGGCTTTTTCTGATTATTTCAGAAATAATCATAAAATATTATTAGGAGTATCAGAAAAAAACCAGACAAGGAGTTAAAAAATGGAAGAGCTGTCCACAAGTGAAAGACAATTAAAAGCAAAGAATTTGGGTAGAGTGGGGGACAATACTAATCTCCCCATCCAGTTGACATAAAAGACTGCATAAAAGACTGCAGGATTGATGGTCCTGCATGTCTCACTGCTCCCTTTTCTCATTCAAATCAGAATTACTTTTTTTGTACCACTTTTCCCTTCCTTCTTGAGGAGATATGTCTAAAAGCCACACAAGGCAGAGATTGCAGAGGAGCTTGTTGGTAACTTAGCGTTTCCACAGGGCTTGGAGAAGTGAAAGCTTCCAGATATGGCAGAGCACATGAGTGTCACACTTGTGAGTGTTTTCTGAGCATTCTTATCAAACAAAACCTGGTTAGTCCCATAAGCTGCAGCAGCCAGAGCAGCAGAATAGTTATCATATAGTTCTGAAACAGAGAGAAGCAGAGCTGTTTTACTATACCTTTTCCCCTTTGAAATTAATTTCAGTTTTGCATGTAGAAAATTATGAAAAAAAAGTATATTTAATTATAGATGTATTTAACCAACACTTAATAGATATTTTTGCATAGACAGGACACTTCCACCTCAATCTTCAAACTATGTTAAATGTACAGTTTGCTTTCAGTACTTCAAAACCTGCTGACTGTTGAGTATTTAAAATGTACTTTTCTCACTCACACAGATGGAGTTTTGTGTCAGCTAAGATGCATTTAAAATTGAGCTTTTCCTCCAATATTAGACAGGCTTCATAGGTGGCTTGACTACACATAAGTTTGCCAGGAACTGAAGGTTTGGACAGTTGAACCCAATCCACGTGGAGAGCAAATCCCATCTTCCCAATGGAAGGATCAGGCAAAAATTCCATAAGCACAATCTCACGTATAGCCTGTGCAGAAATAATCCACAGAGAGGGCTACTTGGCTCTCGCTGCATTCTTAGCTGGTCAATCACAATAGTGCCAAAGATTTCTTGCCAACTCTCACACACTTCTCTGACACAGCTTCTTTCACATTCTTGCTCATTTTCCTCTTATCTTCTATCTAAAAACCTTAAGGAAACTCACAGAGGAGGAAAAAACTTCTATATTTATTTAAATAACATTAAAGCAAGGATGTAAAACGTGAAGTCTGGATTGCAGATTCAACAAGGCAAGGGGCTATTTAAGGCCTCTGAGAAAGCCTCAACAGTTCTTTAATTCAGTTCCTGCCTCTCTTATGGCATCCCTCCCAAACTGACTGTGATTTACCCCTCATTTTCTAGCTCCTCAGAAGTTCTCTGCCATAGTTTCAGAGGATCAGAGCGAGGTCTATTAAAATGTGTATTTTAAACATATTTTCATAGACTTATTAATGCATTTTTAATTATTATTCCAAGTAGCAGCTAAATTAGCCTTGACTATTTTCCACCTTGTGATGACCCCATGCCTTATAAACTCTGTGTCTGTGAGCTTGACAGAAAAAGGCATCAGTTCAGGAGATTTCTCCCATTGATTTGAGACTAGACTGCCTTTATTTGTTTTCCTATTACATCAGCAAAAGTTCTTTAAAACCTGCAGTTCAAACCTGATTTAACGTGGTGTAAGAGCTCTTGGGATGATCAGAGCTCTTCCTCTTGGTCCTTGCAGGTGCCAGTGGTCTGATCTCAGGTATTTGTCCACCTTGGCCATCCTTCTCCTCAGATTGAAAGTTCAGCCCAAGTGTGATTTTTCATGTGGCTGTGTTGCGTCCACTGAGGTGCAATCCAGGGCAGCGGAGCACTTCATAAAATGATGATGAGGATAGAAAGGGTGGGCCCAGAAGATCAGATCCTTGCAGTCCATAAACAATGCACACAATGCTCTCAACGCCCCAACTCATGCATAAACTCTTGCTTCTGGAACAAATGACCCCTTCAGGGAATGATGCTGTGGAGGTGGGATATGAAGTGTGCAGGGTCTGGGCTGGCTGGGACATGGGCTTGAAATACAGATGCTTTCGCAACATTAATATATGCCTGTTTTCTTGCCAGCTCTGCAGAGTGCCAAAATTTGGCCCTAAACATTTAATGAAACCATTGAGATTTAGAATCAGACAAAGCAGAAAAGAAAATAGGAAAGACAGGAGGGAAGTGAAAGAGTGAAAACTGAACAAAAGGGATCTGATTAAACCAGTGATAATTACTGATATTGTTACTCTCTGAGCCAGGATCACACTTCAAAATAAAAAGTGGAAGACAATTTTGTTAATAATTTTAATCAGCTTCCTTTTCATGCAGGATCAGAGAACACTGGTAGGAGGTTTTCCAAAAGACAGATGATTTGTAACACCATCAACTCAATAACTGAAACAAGAGACTTATTCACTCTCCCATTTGTCTGAAGTAACGGGTTCCTCCATAGGAAGAACAATAGACAGAGATTGAAAAGCCTTGATTTGACCTAAATGAAAGATATTCTTTGCTAGCAGATGCCTTATCCTGTAGTTTATTTTTTTCTCTCCCCAATGAGCTTTGCAACCATGTTGTCCTGTTTGTTTTCAGTCTTTGTTCCCTTTCCTGATACCAGGTTGAAGCCTGGATGGCTTAAGCAGTTCAGGGTATTCTCTGACAGGAATTTGCTTAGGTTTCCTTGGTAACGGGAGCCACAAGGAGCTCGGTAAGGCACATTATTGAGCAAGGGTTTTTGTTTTCCTTTTAGCTGTTCTCGGTAGGCATCAAGGAGAGAGGAGCTGGTTAGGTTCAGATTAATCAGGTAAACTGCAGTGAAAGGACATGGGTAATGTTTGGCTCATTTCTGAATTTGGCAAACAATGTGAAGCTGCCACCACTGCTAGCATCCCTGCCGTTTGCCTAGCAAGTATCAATAATCTTTATACCTAACAAGATTTGAAAAAAGAGTAATTACAGTAATTACATGATCTGCATGATTTGATCTAACTTTTATATAGGAACTAATGCCTCCTAGTTTTAAAGGCTACATGCCTTATATTAGTGGGCCTTTCCATATAATTGCTTCCTGCCACTGTTTTCTGTTATTGAGAAAAGTCATGTAATGCCATTGCAGATGTGCTACCAGCTTGGAGTAAACATGGTGCTCTAAATCATGCGTAGTACAATAAATCATATGCCTGCCATTATGTTAATGCTTTGCAAGTCTTTGCATTTGTTTTTCTGTGGAGTTGGAGGAAACACAGTAGGAAGCAATGTTGTGAAATCCTGAAGAATTTCATTGTCAGTAGAGCTGCTTGAGAAATTATGCTCCTCCTCTTTCAGAATAATTCAGTACAAAAGGAAACATTTTTTTAAATTTTGGAGTTTTTTGAAAGTTTTCATTGAAAAACTAAGTGTTCAGTTTTCTCATTGAAAGTCCCAAAGTGAAAAACATTTTTGTTTTCTTTCACCTCATTTTTCAATGCAAAAAACCTTGGTAAAAAACCCCCAAACAAGAACACACTAAACCCCCCAAAATAATAAACCAATGGTAGCTCTTGTTTGTGAGAAGGGTTTCCCCACTCCCTCCCTGCTGCAGCCACTCCAGTATGTTAGCCATTTTCTGTGTCAGAAAGTTTTGGAAAACAATCTTATTCTAGTTGCTGAATGCAGTGTGTAATATTAGTTGTTGTCGTCTTCTTTCAACCATAAGCAAATTTGTTTTCCAGATTCCAAAATATAATTTATTTTTTTTCTTGGGGGGGGGGGGGGGGGTGGGTGTAATTGAAAACTTTATGGAACAAAATCCTTTTGTGCAAACTTTCCATCACTAGTGTCAGACAGAGGCAGGGGAGTTTTTGTTTGTATTAAAAGCATGAGCAAAATTTCGTCCATCTTTCTAGAGGTTCTCATGGTTTATAAGCAGAACTAAAATAAAATAATGAACCACCCCAGATTTTCCTTTAAATTTTCATCAGAACTATTTTATATGACACTGAGGCCAAATTTTGGCTTTACAGTCAGTGCTTTTCCATCTTGGAATGCAAGGGCTGGGAGACAAAATGCCCATTCCTTCTTGGCTCCTCGGTGAAATCTGATTGTTTTCACTAAGTTTGAATTCTTTAACAATTGAAGAGTCTTAGTAATATTATTGTATCATAAAACTGGGAGAACTGGTGAATGGGTTAACTGACTTGTGCCTTGTGGAGCATCCCACTACTGAGTGTACTTCCCAGAACATGTGGCTTCCTGGCTTCATCACTCCTGCTATGGATATGGAGAGATGGTCTTCATGATTATTAGCAGAGACTGCAGAATGTATTTTGTGTGTGTCTAATAATAGCTGGCAATTGCTGTTACATAATTTTTTATTTTTATTTTTCTAGCAATCAGTTATCCAAATGCAAAAAATTGTAGTTGCTGAGACATAGCTCAATTGTAGCTCATTCAGCAGTAGAGATCGCTTAGATGATGCCTAGATGCATAGAAAATGTTGGAAAATATAGAAAATGTTTTTATTACATTTCAGGTCCCTGTCCTAGTAGCTTTGGCTGGACTTAAAAACTGATCTGCCTCAGGTTCAGAGCCTCATATATCCTATTAAGGACACTCTGCTAAAGAGAATACTTCTCGCTGACACAGAGCCTTAACAGATTAATGAATTAGTCTGTAATACCTTCTCCTTCTAAGGGCTGGTTCAAGTTCTGCTGCTGTTACTTTGATTAGCACTATCTCCTCTGGTCCTGAGCCAGGCAATTCTGTATATTGACTGTGCTGGCATTTCTTACTGCTGTGAGAGAAGCAGAATAAAAATCCTGCCCTATGAAGTTTGTGTCAATCCAAAGTACAATTGTAAGCATAACCAAAAGAGCCACATTCTGAAAGGAAAAATAGAGTTGTTAATGGTGTGGAACAACTGATGCTGTATCCAGCCCACCCTTCCTTTAAATATATAACATTGCTGATGTAAGTTGTTGAATATACTTTGTATCAGTAATAGTCCTCCAAAACTTGGTTGTTTCACGGCTTTATTGATATTACAAACCACAGTGGTTTATGTTATTAACTGCCCTCTGTTTACCTCAGGTTGTTAATCAGAGAGCCAGCCATTAAGTCCTGGCAACATGATTTTTCTAGGATTTTTGCTACCATTTCTGCTGCAGTCAGGAGGGGTTTTCTGCCTTAGCTCAGCAATGAGGAAGTCTGTAGATGATCAAATGTACTCTTGCATGCAAGTGTCACTGCAACTGATGGGAATTGATATGAAAGGCAAAATCTAATACAGACAACTTACTTTAAACTCACTCTTCAATTCAGTACTGAATATTGGAAAAGAAAACAGGATTCCAGAGCACACAGCTCTGATTGTGACTGACCTCCTCAAAATTACAAATGGCAAGCTGGGTGATATATCCTATTCTGCCTTACTTGAATTGTCGTCTTTAATTAAAGAATTTCAATGTCACTGATGACATTTTTTAGCAAAATGTCTCTCAGAGTGTTGGGGAAGGGAGGGAGAGGAAGACCGAGAACAGTGTTTTGGATGTCTATTTGGTGTTTTCCCCATACAGATTTAAGTGGTTGGTGTTGCAGCATTTAGAGATTGGCCCAAACAATTCTCTTGGGCATTAGCTGATCTTAGCTCCAAGGCCAAGATTTTGTGAATGGTTTAAGCAGACTTCTACTTAGGGGGCAGCCTGTGCCTTGTACCGTCACTCTGAAAAATGTTCTGGTCTTGAGAGCAGGTTGTTATTGCTAGATATATTTAGTAGTGTTTTTTAGGAAACTGTGTTTAATGTGTGGAGGCAAATATCTTTGGCATATAAAGTTTCAGGTAGAAATGCTGTAATGAGCATAAAACTGTGCTCCTGGTCATGTTGGGTCAGGTCCTTTAGTGCAGTGATTGCTTACCTCCTACCAGAGGCTTTTTGAAGCTCAGAAGGGAAATATCTTTGTATTCCAGTCCTCTGTGGAGTTTGCAGTGCTGAAGATGCTCAGAACAAGCCTGACTTACTCATGTTGAGTAAGACAATGGTGGTTCCTGCTGTCACATCCATGAATCAGTGATTGGATGAATCACCTGCCGCTTCAGTTCCCTGGAGCCTAGTTGGCCTGAGGGGCCCTCCAGACACACCACCCATGACTGTTGCCCATTGCAAGGCCGCCCTCAGTGCAGGTGAGGTAGACTCCACCCCTCATCTTGAACATCAGCCATTATATAGGTGCCCATTAGACATAAACATTCACAAAACAAATGATTGAGATGTAATGAACCCTTCCCAGATGCTCCTTTGCCCATGTATTCTTCTTGTTCTTTACTATTAATTTGAAGAGTAAAAAAAGTAATACAAATTAAAAAAGTCCCAATTGCATCAGCATTAGACATGGAAAAATCTCTTCCATTTCATCAGTTAATCCATGTCACTAAAATGTTCTTTTAGAAATTAGTAAAGTCACAGTCTGAAAGATGATGAAAGAGCAGAACATGATCGTGGTCTCTAAAGAACCTTGGTTCGTTCCTTGAAGAGAAGTGATTGATAACAGAGTAAGGTCATACTCTTTACATGTTTGGAGGAGGAGATGGCTGGATTTTAAGACCGAGAAGCCTTGGTCTAACTTTGCTCCAGTTAAAGTCAAACCACACTTATATTTTGTGAAGAACAACAGTGAGTAAGGGATGGAAGATCTGTCATATGAGGAGAGGCTGGAGGAGCCGAGACTGTATAGCATTTAGAAAAGAAGGCCCATGGGATCTTACTAGTGCTATAAATATCTAACAGGGATAGAAGGTGAGCTGAGGATGGAGCCAAGCTCTTTTCAGTGACAAGAGGTAATTTGACACAGCTGAAAAAACCAAGAAATTACATTTAAATAAAGAAAAAAAATTTCTGTGTGGGTGGTTGAACACATGAACAGATTGTCCAGAGAGATTGTAGAGTTATTCAGAAGCCATCTGCAGATGGTCCATAAGCACCGTGCTCCACCTGACACTACTCTGAACAGGGGTGTTGGACTAAATATTCTCCTGAGTTGTTTACTGGACTCAAAGATTCTATAGTTATATAGTCTAAAAATATTATATTTCCTATTATTTTGCAAGAAATTGTATAGTCCATCACAATAAACCACATACAGATAGACCTGTTGTTTCTTGAAGATGACCCTCTATGTATTAATAGATGCTCTATTTACAGTTACATTTTATTTAAATATACTTATTACATATTTTTATATACAGCTACAATTGTTTACAGATATTTAAATGTATGAAAATTCGGCATAAAATGAGACTCAGCTAATAAAAACGTACCTTAAAATTTTGATATCATTCTTTCACCAGTCCTTCAGTACAGAGTCAGAATTTCAAATAAACAAAACACTGAGTTCCCCTCCAGAACCATTCTTTTATGTTTCATCTGCTTTTCTTCTTCATCTTCTTCTTTCTTCACCTTGACCTTCATCTCACTTCCTCCAGGAGCTCTGACTTCCATAACCTTCATTTTCCTGATTCACCTCCAAGTTTTACCTTCCTGACTGGGCTACTGCATTTATTAATTTATAGACCTTACTAAAACATAGGGATTATCGATGACAATATTTAATCACAGCTGTATCATAGGAAAAAGTGAACGTGATTTTTGGTCCCAGAACTAAGTAGTGGCAGGGAACCAAACCTGCACACATTTTAAGAGGGCAAAAGTGATCACTCTCCACTACTTTATACGAAAAGAGTAACTGCATTGCAGAGACTGTGTGCAAAAAACCCCTGTCAGTGCTTTGCCTTGTGCTGCCACTGGTCCTGGGAGTTGTGTGGATCTCAGGACTTCTGGAATTTCAGCTTTTCTTTACCTGGAAGCATGTACAACTGTATGACAGTCTGTGTGCAGAGTGAGATTTGTTAAGGCTAGCATTTTTTCTTGTTTTTGTTGGTTTTTTTTTTTGTTGGTTTTTTTTTTTTTTTGCTTCCTTCTGTAGTCAGGGGCAATAAAACCTTGAAAGAACAACTCAGAAAGTTGCCCATAGCATATTGATGAAGAGGCTTTATTTTTGTCATATTACTAATCTTACCTGGTTTCCTAGGGTTTTGGAACATGAAAGACTTTGTTTCATAGTTGGATTGATTTCCCATTGTATAATAGCAGTAGTTAAACACTTTCACTCATTTGAATTTCTAGTTTCTGTGATCTAGTTTCTGTTCAGCTGACTCACCTGTTGTGGAGACAGCCGTATTTGTTTTCTGTCATGTCACAGTCCACTTTCCCTGTGTTGCTTAATATAGTTCTCCAGCTTGTCATCATATTTCCTATCTTCTGCCACCAGTATTTGAATGGTCTTTACCTCTCATCAGTCTCAAATCTATCAGCTGGAAATGGAAGGTGTTGACAAGATGCTCACTTATACTCTTAAAGAATATTAAATCTTTTAGTAAACTGAAGTATTTCAAAAGTGGGATGTTGGAAAACAAGCTATTCCACATCTAAAACTTGACTTTAATTTTCTTTCCACCATTTTTCTGCTTAAGTCATTCTATTTGTTAATGCAACCAAATAAAATTGCAAATAAATTACACTGCAGATAAAATCACTGCTATAGATCTCATCAGTTCTCCAGAAGCATTGCTCAGTAAATGGCAATTTTTTTACTTTCCTGTCATTTTAGAAAATAACATCTAAAAGTTTCTAAAACACTGTTGATACAGATGCTCATTCACAATCCAAAATATGAAATGTCAGCAGTCTTTATGTTTGGTCTTCATGTTGTAAATCTTCAATATAGCTCTGAAAGGCAGAGTCTGTTAGATATAGGCCCTTTGGAAGTTAAGGATATTGTCAGTACAATTCTCCTGTTTAAGGACTTGTTCTTCCAAGCTCAGTTATCTCTGATATTTATCTACTTTTATTCCAGCACATTTCTGTTCTGTCCATTCCTGCAACTTCCAAGTTATGTATCTTTCAAATCTTTCACTGACCTGATTTCAGAAAACATTTAGGGCCAAGATTAGTCTCCTTAGTCAGAGGTTGTTCAAACATGTTCAAAAGTTAGGTGTCTCCATAGGTGCATTTTAAACCAGAATTTTGCTAATGAGCAATCTGGTGTTTGCTTCCTTATACAGTGTCTTACATGTTTCTCACAGTGCCAGGCCAGGTCCATGTATATTCTTATGCTCCCAGAACCAGTTCACCATGCCATTATCTTCTAAAACTTCTGTTCCACCACAGTTCTTTCAACTCCCCAACTTCAAACTATGGAGATGTTTCCAGTAAATTGAAAATTGGCATATTTGGGCAAATTGTTTTAACTTTTATCTTCTCTTTTTTGTCACTTTAATTATGTCTGGTATTAGATAGAAGGTGTTCAGAACAGGGTGGTGTTTTTGTATGTTCCTTTGCAGTTTCAGTTTGTCAGAAAAGTTGTAATGATTCCTTTCCCTTTTTATCCAATTGTGTTGCTTTAAAACTAGGCATACGTATTGTTTGATATTTTTCCATATGGCCTAAAATGATACATGAGTTTAAATACTGATCTTATTGGCATCATGGAGACACAGTGGGAAGACTCCTATGTCTGGAGTGTTGAAATGGAAGGATACAGGCTCTTTAGGATGGGCAGGTAGGGAAGATGAGAAGGGAGTGTAACTTTTGTAAATCCAGTTGAGCCATTAGGATTTTGTGAAAGAATTAAATTTATATGCTTTTTATATCTAACAATGTGAGCTTGATATTTGGGGGTTTTGTTTTTTAAATTGAGGAAAATTTGTCCAAGTAATAAACAACCATAACATAAACAACCAAGCTGTTTTGATGTGATCCAGTAGAGGGCAATGACACCTATAGACAATAAGTGTGTTAATATACCATGAATAAACACTCTTAAAGTTATAGTGAGAACAACCTCACTACTTCTGATCTTAACCTTTCAGAAATGAGGTTAATTAGATAGAACTCCAGTTCATACATATTATCCCAAGGGAACGTGTTACTGTATACTTTTCCTTTTTGATATACATATATAATGTGCAATAATTAGGCCTAGGAGTCATGATGAGCCCGTAGACTGCAGAAAAATAGTGTAGCTTGAATAAGGTAAGTTTGAAAATATTCCATGGATATAATTTTTTATGATTGGAAATATTACAAATGTTGCATATCACTGGAAATGCTGCCCTACAGCTGAGCTAGCAGCAGCCTCTGACATCTAATTCTCTCTAGTGAAGTGGCTACATAAAAGCTGGAGAGCGACCTTTGACAAGTGCATGGGGATAAAGACTTCCAGCTGAAGGAGGGTAGGTTAAAGTTATCTATAAGGAAAAAATTCTTTACTGTGAGGGTGGTGAGGCACAGGAACTGGTTTCCCAGAGAAGTTGTGGGTGCCGCGTTCTGGAAGTGTTCAAGGCCAGGCTGGATGAAGCTCTGAGTGACCTGGTATAGTGGAAGGTTCCCTGCCCTTGGCAAAGAGGTTGGAATTAGATGACCTTCAAGGTCCCTTCCAGCCCAACTCGTTCTATGATTTTATGTTTTAGGTTTTTTTTTTACCATTTATTTAGCAGGGTCTGCCTCCTAAAGTTTTCACCATATAAATTAGTCATAGATAGGTGAGCATTAGGTAGAAACTATTTGAAGCAAGGCAGACAGACAGCATTTGTCTAGGTAGGTCATAAATAGATATTCCCCCTAACTGAAGGTACATTTTATAATTAAAGCCTTTGACTTCTAATATGCCTTCATTTTGTCTTTCCTTGCCACATTAAATCCAAGACAAATTTCAAGCTTATCAGAATAGATCCTTCTCTCTTGTAAGCTACTTATAGAGCAGCATCCTCTATCATACCTTGAAGTGAGTCATTATAGCAGTTTATGTATTTTATGTTGTTTGAAACTATAATGAAATTATCAAGAGATTTTATATAGGAAGCTAAAAGTTCATCCAAATTCTCCAAGATGTAAATTATGTATTATTGATGTTTACATTATGATATACGTTGATCATTATTGAAGCTCTGTGTTAAGAAGCTTGTAATGCATTCCAGTACAATGACTGGAGAAATAAGTGTAGCAGGCCTAATATCAGTGATTATTGTTGGTGAGTGTGCTTAACTCTGTACAAAAATGGATAAAAGGACAAGATATCTGACCTGAAGGTTTTGTAACCCATTATTAGACAAATATGATGATGGGATGGAACAAGGGGTTAGACAAATGGGTTATGGGGAAAACTTTAGAGGGTTTGTCAAGAATCTGATTATATGATAACTCCTTCTAATCATGTGCATGTGTTGACACTTCTTGATAAAGAAATCATAATTGGGAAAGATCTTGTGTTTGAACTGAAATGGGCTTTAGTTGAGGACTGAAGAAAGTCAGGTTCTGGGAGAATAGCATTAACAGTTCAGGGTGTAGGTGAGAGCTGGGGAGGCAGTAATTAATGATGGGCATCCTTTGCAAAGTAGAAAGGAAAATGGAAAGGTGATACAAAGGAAGACACAATAAATAGTCTATGGATTCTCCTAAGATCCATTCTCAAGTTATCATTGCACTAGGACAAACCCGCTTCTCCTTTATCCCACAGAATTTGAATTATAACCCTTCTCTGAACGCTGAGAAAAAACAGAGGTATTTAGATGGGATTTAGTTAAGGTTACCTCAAGAAAAACTAATTTGTCATACTTAATAAATAATTCCATATTATCAGCTGTGGGATAATTTTAACGCTTTTCAAGGAACTTGGGACTTTGGTGGGCATGGTGGGTTTTTTTTGCTTGTTTTTCTATTGTGAGCACGCTAAGGTCATTTCTGATCACTCTTTTTAAGGTTGAAGGTGCCTGTGAAACCCAGTTTCTAGAGTAGTCTGCTTTTGTTTGAAATGGGTAATATATACTTTAGTGTTTAAATAGAGTCAAGCAAATCATATGTTTGCTATTTACAGAAACTTTTTTAAAGATTTTGGGGTGGTGTTTTTTTTTTTTTGGCTTTTTTTTTTTGTTCTGTCTAAAGTTATATTAGAAAGAATTTCCACACAGCTACTGTGAACCTGAATAAAATATGTAATGTCTCATCTAAATTTATCATGAGTTTTTAACTATTTCATAGAAATCCAGACATATTTTTAATGGTGGAAACTGAGTTATGGCTCAGAATTTAAAGTGCTTTAAGAAATTAATAGATTATTTATGAATTCAGAATGGTTTGAGTGTACCTGTATGATATTCAAAACCCCACCATTTGAGAAAAGTCCGTAACACTCCACAACATAACATGATTAGTAAATTAGAGGGTGATAGATTCTTGACTATGGAGTGCTCCAGTCTTGATGCAAATAGGCTGGTCTTTGGCCATGATTAATGTAGCACATTGGGACAAGTTAGTCCTGTCAAGATAAGCAAAATTATGGTAACCTAGATCTGTTTCATTTTCTCTAAATTAAATATTGTTCTTCAGGTTTCAGCATAGTGCCTGGTTGTCTCTGATTTAAGTATTGACATACTAAAAACCTTGTTGACTTGTGTTAATGACAACATTGGCTTTTTGACACATTTGCTTTGGTTTTGTTCTTATTTTAGCATGCATTTTTTATGTCACGATTGTGCTTATTCTTTTTCAGAGTAGGCGTGGAGCATCTAAGTGTCTTAATGTGCTGAGGTAAAGAAATGCATTTCAGAAATGACATGGTTCTCTCATTTTCAGCATGAAAATGAGCTCTTTGGTGCCTGAAAATTTCTTGATTTTATTTAGGCTCGTCAAGTTAGTGATAACATAAATGTTTGCTTCATGTTGGATTTATGTTTTCTTCATAAACATCCTACAGTCACATTTCTCTGTCAATCCAAATACTGTGTGGGACATATTGACAAGATTTATCATTTCTGAACTATCTTTAGACTTTGACAGATTACAATATGAGTTTTATGCCATGAAACAAAAAGGGTACAGTCTGTCTTAGCTCAGCTTATACCTTTTCATGTTGTTTTCTGGGAAATATCCCTATTGTCTCAAGTGTCATCCTATATGACTTCCAGTTTTGGAAACTTTGTTCTCTTTGTTTTGCTGTGCATTAAGGGTTCCAAAGGCATGGCTCGGATTTCTAAGTCTTGCAAGACAAATATTGAATTCAGATTTTTCTAAGTAAAAACCCCTTAAAATGTATTTATTTTTATGTTTAAATAAACACATATTTTGTTAATCATCTGGGATTTTGGGTTTTTATTTGCAAAATTTGTACAATTGAACCTTCATATAAAACGCCAAAATATGTGACTGGTTTTAAAAATTATTAGTTTTTTATAAATCTATAAAACTTTTTGTTATAAACTTTATTAACAAAAGCAGTAGTTAACAGATATAAAAATAAGCAAGTTACATAACCATGGCAGGCTCCTGCAGTCTTTAGCTTTTCCCCACAAATGACATACACAACATTCTTGGCTGGAGCTTTATTCAAAACACATTTCAAAGACACAACTGTAAAACATTAGATCCTTCCAAAGAGCAAATTGACTAATGGGAAGAAACACGACAGACCTGCTATGTAAGGCAAAAGAAGTCTCCACCTAACCAAAATTCTAGTTTCCAAGAAAGCTATCAGCTATAGAAGTCAGAAAGAGACAATTCCTCTCTTAAATTCACTAATTAACTTGGGACAACTGCAAATGGCTTTATATAGTCCTCAGTCTTCTTGCTGATACCCTTCCTTTTATTTATTGCGTTCATGTCTCTGGGGAGTATCTTTCCAAGATAAAACATCAGAGAAGATTATAGTCAACCTACAATTTGACTTCTGAATAAAGTTGTGGTCATCTTCTAGTCTGAGGATCCTGTTCACACCCAAGAATATTGGCAAACTGATGTTCTAACATGGGGCAGACCATCAGTTTCTTATGTTCCAATGTCTTTGTGTTTACTTTAGATCTGAGGTTAAATATTGGTGCATCCATGTTCATTCAGAGTTGAAACAGCCTACATAATAATTCCAAATTTTATCGTCTTTTCCTTCTCTTAACGATGAGACTTTTTGTCTAGTTTTTTATCTTTTAAAACTTATTTTGCAGAGTTAATACAAACAATATTGAGGGAAGGGAGAAGACCTCACAGATCAATCAGTTGAACTGAACACTGAATCTTCCTTACTTCTCTCAGATATTTCAGACCCTCCACTTGAACTTAATCAGCTTTCTGTATTTTTAATTACAGTGAGGCGTTGCAAGAGTTCATAAGCATTATTTGGACAGACAAATTTTGGTTAGGAAGATTTGCAAAGGAGATTTGGGTGTTAAACTGAGATTGGCGTCTTGGTGAAAAAATAATCTCCTTAAGGGAGTATTGAATGTTGTCACTGGAAGGCAATTAAGATCGATGAACTATTGAAGAAAAATCCTGTATTTAGTAAATGTTGTAGAATTATTGGCGTGTTCTGTGTCATCACAGAAGAATGATCTTTGCTTGCTCAGCTACATTCTGTCTTTTGACCTGTTAGTCAGCCACCTAGCCCTGATATATACTGTGATGCAAATTTTCAATGGATCACAAAGATAAAAGCCACCTTGTTTTGGGATGGGATGGAAGAAGATGGGAAACAAGGGAGTATTGTAAAGACAAAGGGCTTTTTATAAAATAAAATAATTTAAATATTTTTGAATCCTATCAGAAAAATTTTAGGACTTATGCTTGTATAGTATTTACTATGAAATTAAAATAAACAATTTGGAGTTTGTTTCCGTCAGATGAAAATATTAAGTGTTATCTCTTGAAATGTTTTGGTTGTGGTGGTGAGATTGTATAAATGAAATACTTTTCAGATACATATTGGAATTTCTTCTCAAATTTCATACTGTTTAGATGTAAAGAGCTGGCTTCAGTCTATCTCAATCTATGTGATTTGATTGCCACAATCCAATTTTTTGGACTAAGTTTATAAATAATAAGCATAATCTGGCTGGTCTCCTATTTTCCATTTTTTGCTGTTAAATACTGAGATCAAGCAGGAAGATTAAGGTCACCTCTAAGATTACACTGAGATAGTACCATACTTTTGTTCATTTTTGCAGAGACAGAATCTATATGGCATGAGAATAAAGTCAGAATAAAAGGGAACAATGTATGTATTTTACTTCAGTGGTATCAAGTAATTTTATCAGTTTTCCTGGCTGTGGTGGGCACTGAGTTTGTTCACAGTTCACAACAGCTCTCTCCTGATTGTAGATGACATTAGATCAGAAAGAACATCCAATTGTTTGTGTTTCATTTCTCTTTAATTCTTTTATATAAATTGCTTCCTACCATTCTCCTAAACAGAGAACCACTGATTTGAAGAAGTAGAAAAAAAGTAGAAACCACTGTAGAAATGCATTTGAAAATATTGCATCATGTATGTCAAACTTGCTACTGAAGCAAACATAAATAAAGATGAGTTTCTTTCTTACTGATGTTACCTCATTTAAGAATAATTGGTATTCATAGATGTGATCAACATTTCCATCCACCTAGTAATGAGCAAATTAACAAGACACCTACTGACTTGTCTCAAGACATTATATGTAAAAAGAATTATTATTCACTCTTAAATACAAATCTCTGTTCATTGTACGTTGTGTTGCTGACTTTGTGTAGCTAATGGAGGACATAAAGGAGCAGGTGTGTGTTTATCAAATACCATGTCCTTCTTGAAGGCTTTGATAGTGACAGTCCTTCAGTGAAGACAGAAAAGTAGCCTGAAGAGTCTCTGCAAGTCCCTTCATGCTTGTCCGGGAAATTTCAATTTCCTTAAAGGTTCCTTTACACCATACCCTTCAGCACAGCATCTGATCTTCTTCCAGTAGTGCACTAGGCAATATGACAAGTATCTGTCACATTTTAGTTCCCTCTTCCTCTCCCCAGGGGAGAAAGGCTAAATGAATATAGATGCACAGGGATAAATTCAGACCTGCTGTAAGTAATTGTGATTCCATTGATGTCAGTGGAGTTGCACCCTACTACTTTTGATTTGAAACTGGAACAGAGAGCCACATTGTTCTTTGTAAAATAAAAATAAGCAGTATGTGAAGATGTTTCCAAACATTTCAATAATATTATCTAGGTCAGATTCTGCTCCCAGTTAAAGCCATACAAATCCATTTGGGTTAATGACATTAAAAAACTGTAAATGCAATCAGCCCTTATACATACATACAGCTTACAAATGTCTGTGCTCGTTAGACACACATTTCTAGATGTACAGAGATCAACATGCTAAACAGCAAGTTGGGCCTTCTGTCTTTTAACAAATAAGTCAGCTGGATGAAATGGGTAAACCATCCTTTGCAGTTTTTGTGTACTGTGTATTTTCAATTGAAAATATAAAATATTTTTTAACATAATTTTGCAGGTCAGCTGCTTAGGATTTACTGTGGTCTTGTGAACCACATATGTGGCACTGAACACAGTTTGAGGTTTACCAAGAGAGGATATAACTTTGATTCAGTTCACATCTTTATGTGTTAGACCCTATTTCAGAATAAACAAACTATAGCATGTAATTGCCAAAAACAGGTGCTTCTTTCTAATTTATCCAAGGAAAAGACAGATTGAAAATACAGATAATCTTTAAAAAAGGCAGTTAGGATACATATGAAAGTAAAACACATAAGGTACTGTAAAGTAAGTCTGTGGGATTTCACTGTTGTATGACTGGTTTCCCAAAAAGGATGGGTATGATTATGGCTTATTTTGTTAAGAAAACGAAAAGTGATGGTGTTTTTCATCACCCTTGTGTGAGTTTTGAACTGAACTGATCAATGTATTACATTAATGTACTGTATTTTACAAATAAAAAAGATTTTTCTTCATGTGTCATGTACTCACTAGACCTTTAAGATTTAGAAATATCCATCTTTTAGTCATTAATGAGACAAGTCACACATTTATACTTGCTTTTATCTCTGCTTCTTAAAAAGTGCATAAATTCTGATTTTGTTTAATTCCCTAGAAGAAAAGAGTAGGCAGTTTCTTTACTTTGTTTCTCTTCTTTCTCTTGGACTCATATACAGACCCTTTATCAAGCCATATTCCTTTTTATCATGACCACTTGCAACTGGCAGGCCTGAATACTCACTGCTGGCCCTGCAGCCTGCCAGGGCTGTCAGCATGAAGCATCTCTTGCCATGGAACTTGCTTCCTTGAGCAGTCCCTCACACCAGCAGAGGATGAAGCTTCCCAGCACTTCTGCATCTGCAGAAAAATTCTTGGTATGGTCCTGGTTGTTGATGAGAGCTCTGTTTGTGTTTGGGCTAAAACACACTTGAAAACCTCTATTAGCACATTGCACTATGGAGTCAAGACCTTTTGACCAGAGCTTTCCAGATCTTAAATGCAAACATATGTTGTTATGTTCCATCTCTCTATTATGTCAAGGCCTAAATATATTATGCTTTCCATTGCTCCTCAAGGTTTCAGAAGATCAGAAGCATGGTCTGGAGAGAGGTACTCCCACAGGTTTGGAATGTTATGGATTTATTGTGGGTAGGTCTAGCCACAGAACAAAGATCTAATTCAATTTTCACTGCAGTAAGTGAAAATTTCTGTAATTTTAAAGGCCTTTGGTTTATGAACGGCACTTCTTTAACTAGATACAACTGGAACACTGAAAAGTCTATTCATAATAGTTTTGACACGAATAATTCATAAGCTCTGAGCTCCATTCCTGAGGATGACTTCCTATGGAGATTCAAAAGATTTCTGTGGAGGTCTTTTGCGAGTGAAGGACATTTTTAATTTTTTTTTCTTTTTCAGATAAATACTACATGGAGGAATTATAAATGGTTTTATGTTGGAGAAGAACAAGACAGATGCTATCAATATGATTTCAGCCTTTTTCATCTTGACTCTGGGTAATTTGCAAGTTGCAAGTTCCCAAATCAAATGTCTTGAGGTTATCTTTTCATGACTAACGCTACCATGTTTTCTAGAGACAGAAATTTGTCACACTCTTCCCTCACTTTTATTCTTAGATATATGAAGATTTTTTTGTCTAATATGTTTTTAGTTACCTACCATGGAGGAATTCTTTGAATCCTATGTTGAACTATTATTGATCATAAGGGGTGGTCCTTTCTCCAGATTTTGGCTTTAATCCTCTTAGCTGGGAGCAAGGCTTAATAAAACTGAAACAATAAATATCTTATATCTACATAACACTTGAATCCAAAAACAGTTTAAAAAGCAAGGATGAATTCATTTACCACTGAAATGCCAGCCACCTCTGGGGTGGAACACATGGTTCTTATTTTCACAGAGCTAAGCAGCTGTTTAACAGTACAAAACAACAGTACACTATAGTTTAAGTCATGAAATGAAGAATAATCCTGTATCCAATTGAAATGTAAGATTAAACTTAGATGGGGGGGAAATAATTACCCAAGTTGGTAAAACGATCAGAACAAAAGACTAACCCCACTATTTTGGCACAGTGGGCCACAGAAACACTAAGGACTGAGTGTGGTAAGGGATACAATTTTTCATTACATCTAAGAGGTGTTATCTTCAGTTAGACTGAGTTTTCTACAATGAAGTGACTTCATGTTTAAAAATGTCAGTCCATCAATACTCAGCCTTTCTGTGGAAAGTTTTGACAAGAAAGGTTTTTTGGAGTCTACTGTGGAATTTCTGATCAAAAAGATATTGAGTCAGGACCACTACTAACCTGACTGTTATGCACATCTCCCAGGATGTGGCAGAATGAAATTCAAATTCCTGTTTAGATTACTTCACAGCATAAACTTGGACCTGGGTTTCCTACATCCCAGAGGAAAGTCCTTAATTACTGGACTTGCAGCTATTCTGATCATGTTTTCTTCTTAATTTCACATGGAAAAAATAAAATAAAAAAAAAAATAAATTGAAAGGTCTTGGGTTTGGCTCAGTGCAGAATGTGAATTTTGCAATTTCAAAAACTTTCCTGGAACAGGAAAGTTATTTTCCACCCAGTTTACCTCCTGCTGAAATGTATTCCTTTGCAATATGACCAAAAGTTACTTGAATTTACTTAGTGGGAAGACAATCACTCTGTAATATTCATATGGGTTTATATTATACTGTAATGTTTCTATACATTCAACTAGGTAGCCTATACATCAGGCTAGATCAACAGAAAATTTAATCTGGAAGTGAGAAAGTTTCTAGCAATTGTAGAAATCAACTTTTAAAATATGTTCTCAATAATAATAATATGAACAGCACACCTGTATGCTCTTAAGCAAAGTTAATAATCCTCTCAAGCACCTATTTCCAACAGCCACTAGGTGGACATTACAAAATGGCAGATATGTCTTCATTTCTTCAGGGACTAATAATGTGACCATGCCTGGCAGAGAGACCTTTTCACATTCTTCTCTGTTGGGCAGGTTAAGCAGTCAGAAGACAGTTGAGTAGTTAAGAAGGTGCTGTCACTTGCTTTTGCTTTTGGCAATCACTTACACTAATGTTTATATTCTTATAGATGCCACTCTGGATGCTGGTAAAATCCAATATCTTTTGCCTATCAGGAAACTAAAAAACAGATTTAATACTGTTTGCATGCTTCAAATACCTCCAGGTCAGATGTCACAAAATTCTACCACCAATGAGCAATATTGGATTTGATTTTGTGATGATTCTTCCATTCTATATCAATGCACTGAGCCTTCAGATCTAATGAAGTCTATCAATTCCTGCAGATTTCTAATATTTATTAATCTGTCAAATTCATTAGTTTCTCTTGTATTACTGAAAGAGGTGGTACACAATTTTAAGGAAATGCCCATCACTTTCAGTAATATAATTTCTGCATGGTATATGGACACTAAAGGTGTTGAGCCAGGAACTGAGAAGTCAATGAACCCATGTCACTAAGATTTGAATGAGCTCAAAATGTTTGTGCAGTACCATTGGCAAGGAAGCCTAGCATTGAAGAAACTTGAGTCTAAAGATTCCTCAAGTCTCTTGTTCTCTTAAGGCCAACTTTCATGAAAGTCAATGGGAGGCTAGTTTCCAACAAAATTAATCACTGCATATTAATGGTTATTCAGAAAATTGAATTGTTTAGTCTTTGAGGAAGACACTAACCCTTTTTATTTTATTTGGACCACAGAAAGAGCACCAATGTTTTTAAACAAGTTAGGAATAATAATCTGGGGAGTGGACAAATGAAGGCAAACCCCAGTAACAAGAAAAAAAAAAATATCACAAAGATTAGTTAAAGAGCAAGAAAAAAGAAATAGTAGTATACAACATGAATCTTATTTCTAGCCTGATGGGCCAGATACTGAGACCTTTTTAGTTAAATCAAGTTAAATGGCACTCCTCATGTATATACTCATATGTATACATAAATGTAACATGTATAAAAAGTCAATACCAACATAAAAATATATTAGATGTTCTTGTTAAGAGTAAACAAACATTGCCTTGTTTGGCAGAATTTTCAAATGCATATTGCTTCCTTTATTTATTTTTTTTATTACAATAAAAATGTGTTTTCTATTAAATCTATTGTTATAAAGAAATTAAGCCCTGAAATCTGCCAGCGTGGCTTTTTTTCCATAAAGTGAGGGAAAAAAGCCCTCCTGTTTTAGATACTTGAAAACATGAGAAATCTGAAAATGAAAAGACCAGCCTTTGCGTAGCAAATTACTCCATAAAAATAAAAAGAATTCATCTGTGTGAACTTAAATGGTTTGAAAGCAGAACACAGCAGAAGAGAATAGCGTGCATGGTCATAAAGGAAAACAGAGGGTTTAAGTCAATCTTTACAGATGTATTGGAGCTATTCAAGAAGAAAAATAATAAAAAAAAAATATATAAATTGGAGGCTATCTTGCATAGAATTGAGCCTGATTCCCCCTCTGCTGGGGCAAAGATTATTTTCTTGAACCTGCACTTATAAAGAAAACTCCAAGAAAATCCTTACAAAAAGTCTTTTCCTTGATCTGTTCCTTAGCTTTGCGCAATATGGGCAAAATTTTATAGCCTTGCATCTGTATTAAGGGATATGACTTGCAAGGCCTAAGCTTCCAAACTTTTCTACTCAGAGCACTTACTTTCTCCTTTCATCCTCTGCTGCGATTTAGCCTACACTTCATACTACACCTTACTATTCCCTTGCATCCATCTACATTTTTTAACTATCATTAATTTTGTGTAGCAGGTTATATATCACTCAGTGACACCAAGTTGTGCTTGGGTTCTATTCTTCAAGGTACTTAGCAAATTTCTAATACAAGCCAATCCTTAGTCCAGAAACCAAAATATTGAAAGCAATAGATGATTGAATAGAAGCTTGCAATCCCACAAGTTCTGTCCAAAATCCCAGGGTCAGCCAGTGACAAAATCAGAAATAGCATCTTTTCTCTGAGTTCTTGAACATGGTTTGCTGTCTCTTATTCTTGATTTCTCCTTTCTCCCTCAGGAACTTTCTCAGAGGCTTCTGTAGCTGCCTCTGAACATTTAGTTGAGGTAGAACATCTAGGTATAATGAGCCAGGTCACTTGTCAAAATAAAAATGGTCTGAATGTTCAGAGAGTAAAGAGTTATTGAGAGTAAGAAATGAACATGTATTTTTTAATTTTACTTTTTTTTTTTCTTTTGGAGAGGTAATCAGTAACTTGGCTGATAACAGAAGGGGACAGTTTTGAACATAATTTATTTGGTCTTAACAAAACATTTAACAAAATGCTGGTCAGGGAGTTGGTAAGGTCATCCATGATGGTGTCAGTATCAGATGGTTGAAAAGACTCAATAATTACATATGTGGCATCATACAGGTAGTGTAAATCTAAGTGAAGGAGAGGTTAGGAAGAAAACTTAAAAAACAAAACCACAATATGGACACCCACCATATTTAAAATAGAATTAATAAAAATTTTAGATGACTGACCCCTGGTATCCTCTGCATTCATTTTCCCATGGCTTCACTTTTATACCAGACAATATTTTTGACACTATTGTAGTTGATTGTGGCAGCTCTGGACTATCATATGGTTTTTTCATGTATATTATGGTGTTTTGAAATGGCTGGAGGCACCACTCAGCAGTGGGGTTAAACATTTTTTTTTTTTTTAATTTCAAAAGGTTCTGGCTAGGCCCCCATTGAAATCTGGATATTATGCTTTAAAGAAACTATAGATATCTGAGTAAAATTGTAAGAGACCTGTGGTTGCTTCAGCCTGCCCAACCCAAACTCTGCTTTCAGTCTAGCATATTTAGTAAGGCACCGTAGTCAAGCTACCGCCCATGTCTGTAGCAGACAGCACATTGTGAACTGATGTTGGCAGTCACTGTATATTATTCTGCTTGCTTAGTAAGTTTGGAAGTCTGTCTGCTTTCAGCTGGTTGTCATCTCAGAGCTGAAAACAGTCTTTGATGTGAGTCTGAAATGATGTATGTGTTCACAGCCCTTCATCTTCTGCAAAGTGTTTTATCTGTGTCCACACTGCAACTGTGCAAATGTTGACCTGGAGTTTCTACTGTTAGACTGGACCATACTATAAAAGGAACATCTAAAGGTCCTTATGTTTGAGGAAGTATAGAGATGCAGACAATGACCTATTAAGGGTTGTATTTCCACACAAGGTAAAAGTAGAGACTTCTAGAACCTGTTGACTAGGCTGGTGGAAGGTGAAGCCACCACTGAGCTGAGCTTAGCTGAATAGTTTTCAAGGAAGGAAACACCAGTGGTATGGAGAAGAGCTTATGGGATGCAGATTTAACCAAATCAGATGAAGGCACCTTCAGCATATCCTTGCAGATCTGACTATGGGATAGCACGAAGGTGGCATAGAACCAAAATTCCCTTTACTTATAGGCAGAGCTTGAGATTGTCCTAGAAGTGAGGAAAGCATTCCTGAATAGGATTAGCCTGGCTCTGCTCTTGAACAGTTTTGTCCCAGCCAATTCATAGGATGCTCTTTTTTTCATCTCACATAAGATGTCCACATGTATTATCATTTGCAAGACAGAAGAAACAGAACTTAAATGAAATCCAGTCTCAGACACAATGGGGATGTTCTAGCAAGCATGGTGGCCCACCCAGATTTTGGAACTCTCTAGTCTGCAGTCTGAAGAACATGCATTGGTATGGGAAATGTAAATTTTCATTAAATAACTAAGGTCAAAACCTTGCTGCTATTCAAGCTGGTGTAGGGGCCTGGTAAATTCTTTACCTCGTCAATTTCATGCAGAAATTACAACGTGAAAGGTTCAATCTGGCTTAATATCTCTCAAAACAGATGACAAACATCAAAGAGAACATATAATCTCTTAATTAAGTTAGCTGCTTTGGACTCTGGAAATGGATTTTATTGAGTTTCCTACACATCCAGTGCGTTGATTTTCCACGTCTTGCAAATCACCTAAGGTGTAAGTCACCTTTAGATCTTTTATGTGTATGCATTCATTACAGTTGTCAAAATGTCTTAAAGACACATTTTTCTGCCTGGCAGGGTAATTCCTAATACTTGCACTAATTTTGGCAACCTGATATTGCCACACTGAGACTGTGTGATTCTCTGACCCCTTTTCCATCCTTGGATATAGGTCAAGACCATGCTGATTGGGTATGGATTTTCTATACTCTATGAGATGTAGAATTGATTACTTGCTTCCATGCATTCAACAGAATTCAGGGAAAAAATGCCCAGTTTGCTATAGAATCTTGTTGTGAAGCAAAGAACTATAGAGTAATTTTGAATTAAAGAGAACAGAGTAAAAGGTTCTGCTATGATGAAGGACACTACTTCCCCTTTGAGGAACAAGTAACAGTAAGATACACCGCTTACTAAAATATAAGACTGGGAACTCTCACAGAAGAATTTTAGGCTGTCATTCTTTCTCTGTTGGGACAGGTTCCAGAGAGCAAAGGTAATGCTGTCTTTTGTCTGAAGATTACAAAATTTCTTTTAAAAACTCTTTCAAATCAGCAATTTCACAAATCATCTAAGAAGTGCCACAGATGAACAGAATTATTGCCTGTTAGGAACATGATACTTGTTAGGAAAATAACAAAGTGAGAGTACTAGCAATTCTAGTTGAATATTCCTGGTGTATGCTGCCGCCTTCATAAAAACCATAGGAAGTACTTTGAGGGAAAGAACAGAAGAAGGAGAAGAAAGAGCAGAACAAAAAGTTTAGATATTAATGTGCAGTTTTCTGGTTTGTTCCCCAAGAGGCTCAAGCATGATTAAGATGAGCAGACATTCCTTGGACAGAAGGCAAACTTTTATAACCAGGCAGGACCCTGACATTCTGAAAAAAAGACTATATTTTTGGAAAAAGAAGCTTTGACTCTCCATATGACATAACAAATGACATCCAGCCATCCGTTGTGACTTTTCAAAAACTGTGACAGGTCAGCATATTTTGAGTTTTGAAAAATCTTGTAGCCATATACATGCACACACAAAAACACACAAACACCTGAACATTTTGGTTTGTGGTACTGTTTGTCCTAGCTTCATTAAGCTCTCTGTTTATGTACTTTGCTTTGTGCCAGACTTACTAAGGATTCTTTGCCCAGGGTATTGAGAATAATTGAAAAAATTTGTCTAAGTACCTTGAATAAACATGACTTATACATGTTCTTTCATAAGAATGCAGATATTTTGTAAATCATATTTTGAAAGGGGGCAGAACACTCCCAAAAATTTGCAAAATTATCTGTCTTTGCTCATGCCATAACTTCAATTCACTATTCACAGCTGGAGCAAATGACTTCCACCAAAGCAGGTAGAAGCACTTCAGTCTAATCTCAGATGAACGTTTTTATCTTTATAGACTCCATTGGCAGCTATTAATATAACTAAAAATATGTGCATCCACGTTATAAATCTAATTTCCTCAGACTTTCTGTAGTCAATAGAGAGATGGTTTCATCTTGTGGTTGTTGCAGGCCATTTTCGTTTACTGTAGTGACAAGAAGTTTAGAGAAACTAATGTCCTTATTTAAGGACAACAGCCATATATATGTCTGCAGCTGGGTTATTTGAATTCTCCCCAGTGCTTCTTATTTCATTACAACATATACTTCTTCTTACTTTTCTCCCTTTATTTTACACTGAAATATAATTCCTTAGTGGTTAGACAAATATAATAGGACCTCGTTATGTCCAATTTTCAAGGATAAGGTATCCACAAAAAGGATGTATCTGGAATATATAAAAGAGTGTCAAGTTATATTTTCAGAAAGTTACTCCTCAGGAAGTACCAGGGGAGAATGATTTGAGAGAAGCAGTCAAATGTATCTCTTACACGGGTTCCATAGTAACTGGTTATGTACTTGTTTTATTTTCACCCTGCAAGACATCAGCCAGCTCACCAGCTGTCCACAATAGTTTTAAGAAGCCATCAAAGGCAAGCAAGATGCATGAGCATTAGCCACTAATGTAATGGCTTGAATTCAACTAAATCTTAATTTAGAACCCTTGCATATAAGTCAAAACAAGGACTGAAATACAGATCTCTGCCTTGTCAGATGAGTTTCCCAAGCACACACTAGTCTAATAGATCCATAATCACATATTCCTCCACTCTGTCTCATTGAATATTTAATTATTCCAGGCAAGTTTAAAGACTTTGAGCAGAAGAGGGCTGAGACTGTCTTGTCACAGACTATTTTATGTCTTGGTCATTTACATACTCACTAAGAAGGGAGGAAATGCAGTTTGAAGTCTTCCTAGGCATGTGAAGTCACCGAACTCACATCTTTCACATCTTAAAAAGGATTATTGCCACTAATCTACTCTGTAACTTAACTCTTAACCCCGACATTATTTTTTGTCAAGTCTAAATAGTATGTATTCTTTGGGAGTATCTTGGCTGCAGAACTTGCAGGTGAAATACTGTGTTGACCTCTGTTAGATTTTTGTGCATAACTGCCCAGAACTTGTACAATTCTAGGTCTGTGCAGGTATTTCAGTATTGTACTAAAACACCCATAGCCTTGCAATGTCTTTTAGGTCAAATAACTATAGAGAGAAAATTAAAACTGAGTATGTTTTGTGTTGAGTAGACATAGACACCAAAGTCTTTTGGTGGTGTGAGTATTTCTGTTGGTGTCAGCTCACAAAGGTGTATATTTTACAGCAGAGAGTAGAGCTGCACTGCATACCAGTCCTCTGAATACTGGTAGAGAATCAGGTAAGTTGAAAGTAAAACATATTTGTTTCAAATACTGGTCTAATATGATTTATTAAATACACAAAATGAATCTAGAAAATTAATGTTACCAGGATAGGAAAGGTTATTTATCAAATTATATGAGTAATGAGAATACAACACGTTTAGAAATTAATCTGATCATAAAAGAAAAGCTCAGCACACATATTAATTGCTGATAGTAAACTGCGATGACCTGTGGTCCCACTCAGTCCAGGAGGTGTTTTCAACACAAGAGGAAATAAATTGGATCTAACTGTGTTTTCATTTATGTGTGCAATGCAGGAGATATTCCATTAAAAATGATGACACAAAGTGAGCAGTGGTTTGAGATCAGAATACAATCCCTGAAGTGTTCTGCTGTATCTAAGTCAGCCTGTATAAGAGAAAAGTGTTAAAATAATCCCTCTTGAATAATATTATCCTTCATTTCTTCTTCTGCTTAAATTGCCATTAAGGCAAAAGTGGCGTAAATAAAAATGTAACTTCAGGCTTGCACCTGTAGGAGGTATTGCATAAGCTGAAAAAGGCTCAAAGTATAATAGCAAGAAAATGACACTGTAAAAAAAATCTTATTTGGGGATAGGCAGACTAAAATAAAACTAGAATAAAAATATAGACCTATCTTTGTAAAATAGAGTAAAAATAGTTTAAATCTTGAAGACAGATTATTCAAGCTCTGTATTATGAAACGAAGATAATAATCATCTTTGGCTTCAGCAGATATTTCAGCCTGAATGAAGGATGATAAATGCCCCTTGGTGAGAACTTGCCTTTCTAAATGTTCTCCAGTGGAGCATGGATGTTGCTTTGACTTGAAAAAAAGATGCTCCTGGCACAGGTACAAGCCTGTCCTTTTGCCTTCAGGGAAGATGTTCAGATGACAATTGATTTCTTTGCCAATGAGCATGCAGACAGGATAATGCATCTGACACATGCTTTTAAATATCAAGTAAAATCTATATTTTTTTCTGGCATATAAAAAAATTAGTTGTCTGAGAAACAGGTGGGTGATCAGACATCATCACTAAAATCTGAAATACCTTCATAATTTTGGGCTTACTTTGGTTCAAAAATTGGCAAGAATCTTTGACTCACAAGAATGCATGATGTTTTGAAGGCAATTAATCTTGTCAAATTTGTCATTCTTTTTAGCTAAAACCTCATTAAAAATTCTGTCTTTAAACTTACTTTATTCTATGGTAAGCTTTAAGGAGGGACTTGCACCTTAGACTGTATGTAAAAGAGCTTCTTAATAGACAATAAACTCCACCACACAACCTGAAGTGCATCAAAAAACTCCAAACTAGTGTGGACATTGCAACATTATTAGTAACAAGTAATGAAACACATTGTACAGCATACACACAAGAAAGCAACGTATCTCTTCCTCAGCTCTTTCTGAGTTGTAAATTGTGAGTGAAAATAGGATTGATGCTTTTCTTATTGTTGTTTCAACATTAAATATAGACATTGATTATGAAATAAGTTAAATGATAAACCCTAGTTAGGTTATTATGTTATGTCTTATTAGCATGCATTTGGCACTGTTTAAATTTAGTTTGCCAAGTAATCTGCTCAAATATTAATGTCTGATGTACTAGGGACTCTGTAGTAGCTTTGCTTGGAAGAAGGGATAACAAACTTTCCAGACTTTGATTACGTATTAACCAGTGGCTTGCAGAACAGATACTGATGGAGGTGATGAGAGCTTCTTAAATACAGATGTTTCCAAATACATAAAAATGATCCAATAGTCTGGAGATCTCCTGTAATTTCAGAAATATTTTGTAAAGCACAGTGAGACATTTGCCAAAGATTTAGACATTGACAAATAGTCTCCTTTGAGCGTGTGAGTTCACTGCTATTCAGTCATTCAGTCAAGTCACTGGGAAATGGGGACTCTTCATAAGCACTTGGGGCAATGGGGCTGTCAGACTCATTTGGTCACGTTCAGAATGAGATCATGGGACTTGATCTTATTCAAAATACGATTATTTTTGGTTTGGGTGTGACTTGAAGTTTGAATGTCAGGAAATATGGGAAAAAAAGAGGGTGGAGGAGCAGAAACTAGGAATTTTGAAGTAGAATCAAAGAAAGACAAAACAATCAGCACAGACAGCTGCATGTTGGTGACTACTTGCTGAATCAAAAGTAAGTCTGAAAGGATAAAAAAAAATAATGCTTTTAATTAAATGCATCCCTTATACATAATGCTAAACTTGCTTGCAACTCAGGACAATTTGGCCCCCTGCTGAGAATATATCATCTAGGCCTTATCAATTTCACCTCATAAGCACAATTGTCTTTATAGCTACTGTTGTGTTTACAGCATAGATTCTGCATAGGCCAATACCTAGAGCTTTTCTGGCTTCTGTAGTTGCATCCTCTATTTCAACAACATACACTAATCTCTTCTTTGTGGTGACCAGTGACAGAACCCAAGGGAATGGCCTGAAGTTGTGTCAGGGGAGGGTTAGGTTGGATATTAGAAAAAAGTTCTTCACCCAGAGGGTGGTTGGGCACTGGAACAGACTCCTTAGGGAAGTGATCACAGCACCAAGCCTGACAGAGTTGAAGTGTTTGGATAATACTCTCAGGCACATGGTGTGACTCTTGGGGATTGTCCTGTGCAGACTTGAACTCAATGATTCCTGTGTGTCCCTTCCAACTCAGCATATTCTGTGATGCTGTGAACATAAAATGAGGTTTTAAAAGATCTCACCTACCCACAGAAGTGCCCCTATGCAAAAATTTGGAGGCAGTATAACATCCACTCAATTTTTAAGAGGTTACACTGATGTGCAGTGGGCAGGCTTATTTTATTATATGGTCTAAAAATTGAGTCTTTTAGCTCTGGGGATCAAATCATTGGGGTGAAATTAAGCAAGTGCTTGGAAACTTGCTGCCAAAGTAGAGGTTGGTCTTTGTGCAATTGAGGGAAAGCCCATGAGCCAGGCACTCTAAGTGAGATCTAACCAATCAGGATGAGTCATTAGGTTTTTTTTGATGATAAGTAAGCACATAAAAGAAGGAAAAAAAATGAAGAAATAAAATAGAGTCTAAGGATTATTGCTTTAGTGCTTTGATAGTCATCTTTAAAATCAGATTATTAAGAAATCTTGTAATTTGAGGGAGATTTGGTCTGGTTTGAAATTTATTTTCGTAAACATACTTTTTGGCCAGGTGTTTGGCAGTAGATCCACTGAGGGAAAAGTCAGTTGGCTGATTCATGTTCTGTGGTGTTACATGTTATTTTGACAGTCCAAGGAGGTGTTCTGGTTCCTTGTGTTTTCTGTTCCTCACCTATTGCTGCCAATCTGTGGTGGAATGATTGGTGCAAATCCATTGCCCCACAGATGACAGCTGATGCAGCAGTCCCCCACACTGAGACACATTGACGCAATTGCTCCATCAGATAACATTGTGCTTCTTTCATGCCAGCCCTTCACCACTCAGCAGCTAACAGTGGCTGAATAGCAACAGGTAGGAAAATGCAAATGGTCACCAGGAGTACTGAGCATCACTGATAGGCATACTCCTAGTTCTTGTTGCATATTTAATTGGCAGACAGTCATCTCCTTCCTGCATGGTTACATGCAGGAGGAATGCGCTTCTCCAGTGCTCCTCTGCAGAGCTACGGTTTGACCTGCACCATGACCTTCTCAGGCTGGAACAGAAATGAGAAATGAAATGTCAAATAAAATCTGCATTTATGGCTTGAACATAGCAAAAGCCTACAGGTCTGTGAATAATACAGAAGCAAAAGAGAATGTTTTTGCTTTTCTAGGGGTTGCTGTAACTGACTGCTGAGGCTCTTGGGGGTGAATGCAGTCAGTACAGGGCAGGATCCACCACATCAGTCCATCCTGCTCCTTGTGACAAGCTGGGCACAGCTCTTAGGATTTTGCCATCACCTACTACAGATTGCTGTGGTTTTGGTGAAGTCATATAACCTCATCATGTACACACGGTAATTCAGATCAATTAATAGTGATAACTTTATATCTGTTGGCAAAATGTCATTTAAGCAGAGTGTTGGAGTGGGGAGATGGAGAGATTTCCATTGACCTGATTTTGATGCTGCTTAGTCCTTTTCCCAAAGAAGTTACAACTTGTCATTTATAAATGATGTACTGTATATCCCAGAATTAATTATTTAAATCCCATTATCTTAATAATAGTATGCAATGTCTGCTTGCACAACTTTTTAGCTTTTTTCCTTTTTTATTAAATTGGTGTTTTGATCGATTTGAGTTATTTTTGCACAGAGCAAACGTGGGTGTTATGTCAGAAGCCTGCTAAAACCTTATCGCCCTTTATAAACTAGGATAATATTTAGTTTTGAGGGTAAATATTCACAACAACCCACTGCTGAAATGGAGGGAACTCATTTGCTCTTCCCTTTTTCCTCTCCTGGTCTACCGTTACTTACTTTGTTCGTAACAAAGTTTATCCTCTTTTCTTCTTTTTCTCATTCTCTTTAATTCATGTCTTTCTTCCTCTCTTCCTTTTCACCTTACCACTTTATCCAATGCCCACTGCCTTGTGCTTATACAGTAGGTCAGGGTCTAAGTTACTGATTTCCATGCCAAGTGTGTCATTTACTAATAAAACTTGGTAAGCTTTTGCAGACCCTCTGACTTTTGTTGTTGCTTTCAGCCACTAGCAACTATGAATCTTGGGTACTCCCTTACCCTTAAGGAAGGGTTCTCACAACAAAGTTAGGTTTTGATCAGGTTAATGAGCTGAAATGATTTACAGGGGGGCTGAGATGATCTGCATAAGCAGCTGGAATGTGCAGTTCAGGAGTGTGTTAAAGGTGGGTAAACAGGACTGACCTGGATCTCTCATTAGACTGTGCCAAACCATTTGCACATGTTGGTCACAGTGTGTATGGCTTCATAATTAGTTCCCAGAATTTATTCCCATGAATACCAACAGAGGACAAGTCAACTTGGCAATGGGATCTGAATATTTTCGGGATGTAGATAATCACTGCTCAGTGCAATCTTAGCAAATTCTTTGCTAGCTATTTTAATCTACAAATGCTTGAAAAAGCAAGAAAAATGAACAATGACAGTGGCAGAAACAGTCAACTGGGCTCAAATACAGGGTTAAATCAAGACTAAAGCAAGAACTGGAAGTGTTCTGGTTTGAAAAGGGGACTTTTATCAAGGAAAATCTTACTGGCTTTGTTGACTTGATGAAAAGTCAAGACAATCAGGTAGGCAGCTTACATATAAAATTCTGCATTCCTATTGATTTTCTTTTTTTTTTCTGATTATTTTCTTTTTTTAAATCTAGAATTGATCCCATGCATTTAATAATGTTGGGTATTTTATTTAGGGGACTCAACACAAGACATTGCTGAAATGTCTATTCTGTAGGTTAGAAACAGAAAGCATGTTTCTTTCCCCTTTCACTGTTATAATTTCCCCTGAGTTTATCTTTACCGATTCCTGAGCAAATGGTACATTTCTTCCCACAAAATGACAGCCAAAACGCATTTGCTTGGCACTTCAGAAGTTTCCAAGCCACCATATCAGGTTTAATAACAGTTTATGTTTAAATACATACTGAAAATATCTGTGCTATGTGGTGTTTGATGTTGAGAAAAGACTTATCCTGGGGCTGGAATCTGTCCTGTTTGACTGTTATTGATGCAGCTATTAACACAATTGACCACAGTATTCCTTTATTGTCTTCTTCCTGGCTTTCCTAATGGACTTATCTTCTCTTTTTCTTCCTAATGGACTTATCTTCTCTTTTTCTTTCTACTACCATGATGGCATTTCCTATAGTGGGTTTACTCCTCAGCCTTTTCTGATAGACATTTTTCCAGTCCTGGTCTTAAAAAACCTAGCAACAATAGTAAAAAAAACCCCTAGGTGACTTCATTTTCTCAGCTCAAGTGTGTTAAACGCAATATACTGAGCTCTGCGTAGAATTTAGCAGAGCTGATTCCTGCACAAGTTAATGTCCCAGCTGGGGAACTCAGATGAAAAGTGGATCGGACTACCAACCTGCTATGATGCTGTTTTGGGAGCACAAGCCTTCACAGCCCTTTGAGGTCCCGTACAGTACAGTTTGTTTAGATACACTTTGCCTACCCCTATAGGCTTCTCTTGAATTGTAAATACACCTCCATGGACATATACCTTAACTTTAGCAGCTTTGAGAAAAACAGTAACAAAAAACCCAAATACAGAAACCAGAATTGTTCCTGGCCTTAGGATCTGCAGCTTGGCAAATGAGATGAAAAATATCAGCACCCACTGTAGAAAACCATATTCATAAGGTATTGCAGGAAAGTTGTTACACAACTATAGTTTGATAACCCTGTTTTATTTTCAGAAGTGACATGACAAAGCTACTACTACTTGTATAACATCTAATTAAAGTACAAAGATAAATGGGTTTTAATTTTTTAATTAAAAACTCCCTGCAAGTATAGTATATTTCTTTAAGCAATGACCAAAAAAGGAAAAACATTTTGCATTTTCCTTTTCACAGTCTTGCTGGAGTAATTAATTTTGAAAGTAAGAAGGTCCATTAGTGGAAGGGTATACACTGTTGTATTGCTCATCTTGTAAAATAAACAGAAAGCTTATTTGTTACACTCAAGAAATAGTACTTTTTGGAGACATTTTCAGCTAGATGAATTATTTATTTGCTTCTGTCAGTAATTTTAAAGTAGGGTCCACATTTTTTCAAAAATGCACGCTTAATTTGTGCTATCCCTGCTGCAGTTCTAAAGTTGATGATATTAAGAATGCATTGAACTGTTTTCATGTATTCAGTTAGCTTCAGGCTGGACAAGAGTTTTGCAGCAGGAATGCTGAGGCTTAGTCTAAATGCATTACCTTGTATTGTATCCCATGTCTCACACCCATTCCAGGTTTCCTTGTTCCTGGCTGGATGGAGTGTGGTGGGTTTGGAGGTCGCTGATCTTGGCCTGAAGAATCCTGAAAGTTTTGGTGGGCCTCATGTGACTGCTGTGGGCAGATGAGCCCAGGGCCTTTGAGGAGTGGTGTGGAGCCAGACAAGCTGTGGAGGAGTTGAGGAGGGACTGCGACCCCTGCGGCACAATCCCTCATGCAGATCTCCAGCACACAGGTTTGGGCACGTAGGCTACGCTATCCTGCTGGTGCATCCAGCCAGTTCTGCAGGCTGGTGCAAGGGCAAGTGGATTAATGGTCTGGCACTTTTTCACTCCTCTGGGGTAACTTGGGAAGCCAGAAGAGAGCAAATCTGCTCTCTTGACAGGACTTGCCCATTATCCACATTGCATGAGTAGCCACAGCCCACTCACAGGGCTCCCTTAGCACAGACACAGCCCCCTGCTCACTGAGGCTCGAGGCAGTGGGTCCTGCTGCAGGTCCTGATTTCCTGAGTTCACAGTTCTTGGCCAGGGCTGATATTGGAGCCTCAGCTACACTCAAACAGTATGTCGTGGGCTGCCAGCCTGCCTGTGGAGATGCCCAGCCTGCCTTAAACCGGCTCTCCACTGAGCAGTGGAGACATGTTATTTTCATGGCATAGACCTTTTATTTTCTAGAGGGAACAGTTGCACTTCTGTTTCTTATTATAGGAAGGATGTACTAGAAATAGGAGGCCTCCAGACCTCTCTTTCTTTTCCACAGACTTCTACAAGAAGAAGAGATACTGTGGACTATTAATTGTTAATTTCTCTGTTCTTTCCTACTGAAGCGGTTGATTCAACGTCTCACCTAACAAAATGCTATGTATGAAATATAAATCTTCACAATGTCTTTCCTGCATCTAATAAACATCCAAATGACAGAAGTTTTAAATAACCTAAGAAATCTAAATTAATTTCTTTAATTTGCACAACCAAATGAATAGAGTGCCTTTAGATCCTTGGTGGATAGAACATTATACNCTTTTTCCTCTCCTCTCCTCTCCTCTCCTCTCCTCTCCTCTCCTCTTTCCCAAATATAAAGATGATTTAATCTTTTTTTTTTCAGGTTTAGAAAAGTAAGCTCCTAGAAGTAGAGGTGAGCAGTTCACAGGAAAGTGAATCTAGACTCTGTTCTGTGGCCCTGAAACCCGCAGGCCTGGTAAAGCAGATGACCGTGTAGTTAACTATGCAAATGTACAGCTACAAACTAAATATTAAATGATATTTAAATTAGAACATAAATATAGCTATGCATAATTCAACAGGAGGATGCCTTTGCAGTCAGAGCAGGCAGGAGGTCAATGACCCTTGATGATAGCTCCTTTAAGTATTAATATTAAGTCTATATAATGAAGTGAGTCCTTGCACAAGGTTTATGCTCACCCTGTATGGGGAAATAGGGCCTTCATCCATTATGAACACATGTGCAGAATGTGTGCTTTGAATCTCCCCTATGTTTAATTTGATGATTAACCCAGCTTTCCACATTTGTATTCAGAGTTTGCTAATGTTATGCCTTTCATTAGAAAGGCTATGATGAAAGTATTCCATGTATTGCTCCAGCAATGCCAAATAATTCTAAACAGGTAGAACTATCTTTTATCTTAAATATATCTAACACACTTTCTTACAATAGTATCGAGGAACTTCATCAGTTTTTCAGTTTGTGTGTCCATCCCACAAGCATATCTTTTACTGCTGCTTTTGCTCTATTATAAATACCTGGCCCTGAAGTTAGACATATTGACACTATCTGGTCTGCAATGCACACTAAAGGTCTGTATTTTTATGGCTCAACAGTCAAACAGCTGAGAAGCAGAACATACTCCATTTTACAGTAATTCATTTTCAACCTTTGACAGATTGATTTCCATGGGGTTACTTGCTTCTTTCTGCACCCCATTTCATAACAATGCTTACTACAATGATTTATTAACTCAATGCCAAATTCTTTGATACTGCAATAGTTAAATTAACTTCAGGACATGAGGCTAAGTTATTTTTTACCAGGTGTTTGAGGTGACACTTTTCAATAATGAATGAATAGGGTCATGAACTAGTAGCACTTTGGTGCTTTTGTGTGCCAAAAATGTGCTTTCTCTAGGAGCATTCAAAGGAGACATAAACAAGCTGGATAATAACTCCTATTCAAAATAATCTCATTTTTCTGTGTGTACCAAGAAGCACTCAAACAGGGCATCTACTTTGCAGATCTTCCCCGTAGCACTGATTTTTGGCTTCCTCATAATGTTCCTTCAGAACAAAATGAGTCTTTCCAAAGCCAAAATGTCCATGAAATCAGAATAGGTTAGAGTTGTGTGAATAATTGCTTTGCAGTCAACTGCTGACCTAGAAAAAGAAAAAGTTATTTTAAACATACCTGAATTCTTTTTATTCTTTTACCGAAATGAAAAATAATTTGCTTAAGTTCAAATAAAAGTTTTAATTTCCAATCCTTTGTTTTATTCTCCTTAGTAAAGAAGTAGATAAATTTCTTAACAGAATGTCAAAAATGAGAATTAAATATGTTGGTTTTGAAACAGGAAAACAAAATATTTACATTTTTTAAAAAATTGGCCTTTTGAAATAAAAAAAGAATTGTGGCAAATTTAGGAGACCCGCAAAGTGTCGAAGTTTACTCAGGTGAGTTTCTGGTAGATAAAGTATGCAAGCAGAAAAAAAAAACAACTCAATGGTCAGACTAGATGCCTGTGCTCTACAAGGAGAGAAGAAAATTACCTATGTTATCAAAATGTAACATTTCTACTTCTGTCTCAGGCTAACAAATTTTCTCTCTCAGTCTCCCAGAAGCCTATTTAGTGATGTTGACACATGACTTCAATTTCCAGGTAACTGAGTGCAAACTCAAGTAGCATACCATTGCCTAACCCAAGGTTAGCACATGCATGCTGGGCACTTACTAAGAAACTGTTCAGTAGCTGATGTTACACTATAATTTTGAACCACCCACATTAACTTCTGTATATGCTCTAAGGGCCATTTTGCGCCATCAGCAATGCATAGTGTAGTAAGATGAACTGAAGAGTATTGAAGAATAAAAATCTCAACCAAGACCATTAGGTTTATTGAGCCCAATAAAATTTAGTGTAGTGGTAGATACTGGTTCCTTGGCCATACTCAAGCTACAGTGCTATTGAGAAAAAAAGAGTTAGCAGGTGAGTGAGATGACCATAAAATATATGAAGAAAAATAAAGCCTTTCACAGTAGACTGGAAATACTCAGAACCATAGGACCATGGATTATGGAAGGGACTGTGCAATTTAACCTCATGATCAAACCAGGTCCACGAAGAGATCTTCAGAAAATGACCCCCACACTTCATTAATGTCTCCAGGGGTGAAATTCAGTAAAAGGTACAAAGAAGAAGGAAATGTGATATGTTTATCATACATAAAAAATTATAATATCTTTGATAACTTTTAAAGCTCTATGCTAAGGATAATCATCCTGCAACTTTGTTCACTTCAGCTGCCTTTGGCCCACTCATATCTTTGCAAACATTTATGTTTACCGAATTGCTTTCATTTTTTAAAATGTTAATCAGACATGGTTATGTCCTCTGTCTTCTTTAGTTATCTGGTTGTTCAATCATGCCAGTCAAAAATAGAATCTCAAACCAGGACTGGTGTCTCTGTGTAAAAGCAGAATTCTATAATGAAAGGATTTCAGTTCTCAACTTTCAATTTTTCCTAAAGTCAATAAAATGTTTTATGCTGCAGAAGGCTGATTTCACTTTCAGCCCTGAAGGGTCTTATGTTCAAAACCCCTAAACCTAAAAAGACATGTTGTAGGCAAAGGAAGTTTAACCTAGAAGTGGGCTATGGGGCCTTCAAAGGTTCACAATGACAATTGTGACCGTTTAGCATTTGTAAAAATAAAATGATGGAAATCAAAACATTTGTGTATCCAGTGCAGAGACATACTGTGAATACTATTTTTCAGGAATTAAAACAATGTCCAAGTAGACATCTTGTAGGAGATACTTGGAAATGTATAACCTACCTTGTGAACAGATGACTGAATGGAATACTATATCTATTTTAACACTATTCCTTTGGAAATAATTGACATAGTACACTACTGTTTGTATTGACAATATGTAAGTATTGACTAATTTTTTTAATGAGAGAACTAAAGAATTATCTAGCTTGGGAACGTCCTCTTGGGGTTGTCTGGCCAAACTCAGCACATGGCCAATTACAAGGGGCGTGTGCTTTCTTTACTGTCTTTTTGTCTCTAATGAGAAATATAAAACGAACATGATACAAACTTATGCAGTGCTTGCAAAGCAGGGTGAACCAACAGCCTTCTGCTCACTGCTGTGAGCTCAGTTTACTGGGTCTTGTTATGGTGACATTTGATAAGACTGTGTTTTTGCAGGATGAGGATGGAAAATGGGCTGGGCCAGTTACTTTCCCTGTTTACCACTTGTACCCATGCACACACACTCCCATGGAATCAATAATTCATGACTGCTTTGCTCCTGAAAGACAACTCAGCACTTGATTCTTCTCTAACACCTCATGCCATGTTCGGTCTTCCTTTTAGCAGGTCTGGGGTATGGTATAAACTTGCTTTCCTATGCAAATGACTTGGAAGAATAATGTCTTATAATCTGCTCTGATCTTTCCTGTTCAGCTGAGTCTTCTCAAAGCCTAAACTGCTGTCATGATGGGATGTATTTTTGCCTTTTTAGCCACCATTTTATTATTAAAGGAGAGGTTAGATTATATCAAGGAGTGGTCATTGGCTTCCAGAGTGCCTTTCTCTCCCCTGTAATGATTTAGTTGCCATGCTGTAACTCCAAATGGCAGCAGATAAGTTATTTACAGGATACCTACCTACTCCTTCTCCTGAGTTAAATCACCTTCTCATTCAAGATAAAGGAGAAGCCAAAGCTTGGATTTATTTGGGGTGGAATGAGAGGGTGTTGCCAATGTCACCTTGTCTTTGGATGATCTGATTATTTTCTTTTTAAACATGACACTGAAAATCAATCGTTGCCCCTGCACTGCAGACAGGTATATCCAATAGACTAACACAGAATTAATAGACTTCCCAGTAAGTATACTGCATGGCCAGAATATTGGTATTAGTATGCTCTGATCTCTTCAGTAGGGAGGCAATCATATTGACTAGATGAATAAATAAGTTCCTAAACTACATTTTTTTCCTCAGACATTTGTCTGGCTTCATACTCTACAGTTCTGCTCATATTTCTACTCAGCATAGACACCTGAATTTCTTGAAAATTCCTGATTGAATGTAGAAGGAACATGAAATAGCCAAAAGATAGATATTTCAGAAATAGGGTTTCTGTTTTCAGATATCTGTTTTTTGACACTTTATCTTGTTTTTCAAAGGTAAAGATGGTCCCACGATACTTCAAAATTCAAGTGGCTTTTTGAGTGACTTTCTGCTCTGTTTCTGGCCTGGCCTTTAAAGCCAAAGCTGGTAGCCACTTCTAATAAAAAAATCCTGTTTGAAATAGCTGTCACTGGAGACCACAGATACTGATTCAGGAGTTAGTTTACATGAAAGCAAACCAACTGCCCTAATTTTGTAGGTTAGAGACAAATACACTAATTGACTCTATTGTGTTGCATCTTATTAAACCCAGTTGACTTCCATGCACAGAACAGCTACAGAATCAGATGCTGTGTGCATTTAATTAATTAAATGTGATTATTTTGATTCATAGAAAAAAAATGTCCATGTATTGTTCTGAGTGCTTTCACGTTAAACAATAAAACATTCTAAGGCTATTTTGCTCACCCTTTTTAACGGAGCTGTTAGCCATTAATGGGCATCACAGACTGACTCACTCATGAGGGAGCATTTTGTTAATGTAAAGTACAATCCTGTTCAAAAGTTCTGGTTTGTGGTTTTTATTTAATTATAAAAACCCCCTATATATTATAGTTCCAGGTGGAACTAAAGAAGTAAAAAATGGGTGTGGATTTGGGTGTTGGTATGCTTTTAAAGCAGGTTCAAGCAGCCTGGGTAACTTTGATTTTTCCTTTCAGCATTTTAATTTACATTAGTTGCTTATAAAAGCTTTTGATTAAATGAACCACTGCTGTATTCTTATGCTCATCAGTCAAGTTTGTCTTGCTGTGCTGCATTTATGTTGTGACTCAGGCCAAACTGTCCTCTTCAATAAAGAAAGAATGAAAAGAAATATGGCATTCCCATAAAAGGCTGAGCTAGCTTGTGCTTTGGCAATTTATTTTCTGCAGTGGGTTTGACCATGGACTAAGACAGTTTGTAGGTGATTTTCCTCTGCCTTCTCACTTAGCTAAGGCACTCCACAGCAGCTGGTGGTCTCATATCAAACAAAAATGTTTTTGAAAGCTTGCATGTAATATCAGCACAAATGTCTCTGTATTGGGCTCCTCTTATTCCCAAACAGCAGCTATAGGAGACCTTGGATGGCATGTGGCACTTGAGAGAGGAGTAAGGCAGCCCTGCCAGCACAGTCCTCCACAGGTAAAACCTGGGTTGTGATTACTATGACAAAGATTCGTACAGACCTTTCAGTCATAGCTCTGACATAATTCAAATTGCCTAACAGCAATGACCGGCTTCGTATTAATTGCCTAGAAGTGGGGAAGAGAATTGTGTAAAGCTATACACTCATCAGGCAAACATACAGATACCCTGTTACTAATCCAAATAGCTAGCAAGTGTTCATAAATATTATTTTATGTCCTGAGAATGTAATAATTTATGTGCTAAGGGGAAAAAAAAGTCTCCGTTCTTTTGTATTTATCTGAGCTGTTCTGAATGCCATAGGGAGAAAAGGGAGTCCAATGCTTAATCGTACTTGTATTAACTTGGTTGCACAGCTCAAGATTGTGTCTGTTGCAGCATTTTGCCTTAGAGTCATTGAGTATTTTATTAAAAACTGTCCTATGTAATGATGAGGTCTTATCGTTAGGTGTGTACTCATTACATTGAGCAGAGAAATAGGACTTGGCTTACTCATCAAGATTTTCAACCTGCCAGTGTCCATCTCTCTTAAAAGGACATAAATAACATATTTTAAGTTTTACAATTTTTTAAGGGTTTTCTTTTACATGAGGTATGATTTCTCAGCTTTTTTCAAGAAATATAGAATAGAATAGAATAGAATAGAATAGAATAGAATAGAATAGAATAGAATAGAATAGAATAGAATAGAATAGAATAGAATAGAATAGAATAGAATAGAATAGAATAGAATAGAATAGAATAGAATAGAATAGAATAGAATAGAATAGAATAGAATAGAATAGAATAGAATAGAATAGAATAGAATAGAATAGAATAGAATAGAATAGAATAGAATAGAATAGAATAGAATAGAATAGAATAGAATAGAATAGAATAGAATAGAATAGAATAGAATAGAATAGAATAGAATAGAATAGAATAGAATAGAATAGAATAGAATAGAATAGAATAGAATAGAATAGAATAGAATAGAATAGAATAGAATAGAATAGAATAGAATAGAATAGAATAGAATAGAATAGAATAGAATAGAATAGAATAGAATAGAATAGAATAGAATAGAATAGAATAGAATAGAATAGAATAGAATAGAATAGAATAGAATAGAATAGAATAGAATAGAATAGAATAGAATAGAATAGAATAGAATAGAATAGAATAGAATAGAATAGAATAGAATAGAATAGAATAGAATAGAATAGAATAGAATAGAATAGAATAGAATAGAACATAATAATTTTAACATTGTCAATTTAGAAACAGTTTTTATCTACTGCCCTGCACTGGCCAGAAGTTTTGCCTGGATTAGGGGCACCATCCATGCAAGTACAGTTGCAGCCCCACCTGAAACAGACTGGGATTTTTTTTTCATGATGCAATAGTGAGACTGGTACACAGGAGAGATATGAAGATTATGATAGGTGTTGTTCAGTCTTAAAAAACAATATTGGCATCTCTGATTGCCAGTATCTCATGGGCCTTAAGACTGAGGTGGGCTTTGAAAAGGATTTTGAGGTTGATACAAATACCTGGAGCATTTCATTTGTGTGAAAGTTCAGTGAAAAATTGGTTATGCCTAAAGAACCTCTTGAATCAAGCTCACCAGCGGATCTTCAGTGCAACCCATAGAGAAGCGAAGCTATGGGCTGATTATGCTGTAAAGATCTTTATTTCAGATTTAAAATGCATATTACTGCTCCTCCAGCAAAAAAAAAAAAAAAAAAATAGAAGTTTAATGGAAACTCTTTCCTCTTCAGCAATTTAGTAGGTTTCTGTACCAATTGACAGGGAAAAGAAGGAGGCAGAAAGACACAAAGTGTTTTATTACCCCTTAAACAATAACTGGAGTTCCAGAAACTGTGGCTTAAGATTATGCAAGATAAAATGCCTGCAGAGCACCGACAAAAGATGGTTGACCAATTTTCCTTCCAAAAGAAAAGCTGTTTCAAAAAGTGACTCTGCAGAATTGTGTTGGTGAGCATTTCATGTTTATCTGGTTTTGGAAAAGCTTTCTTCTGGTAGAGGAAATTTTAAGTATTCAGAGCCATGAAGCTTCTCTGTGAGGAGATGCATAAATATACTTTCTCTCAGAAAAAGGCATCTACTAAAAGACATCTAGTTCCTGCAAAACTCTGCCTAATAGTGACAACAAATTACACATCCTCTTCCAGGCTATTTACAACAAGTCAATTTTAGGAATTAAAAGTAAAGTAAAATACATCAGTTCTGCCTTAATCCATTGAGTGCTTGGCAAACGAGTTTTCACTGCAGTCCAGGCGCCACTTCATCTCAAAGTCAACTGGGCACTTGTTCGAGTTATTAATGTTTCTAGGTAGAGGGACAGTACAAAGAGTTATTTTGTTTGTGCAGAAGAAACTTTTATGCTTTCCTGTATTTTTGGCCTAGTACAGACTTCTTTTAGTGGGAGGCTTCCGGTACTTTTTTGATTCTTACTGAGCTGTAAATGCAACACAAAGTACACTCTACTGTGCTATCCCCAATTCCGAGGGAGACTAGGAAACAAAGATCTGTTGCAAAATGCTTCTTATAGTGAAATTAGAGTATTTCCTTTGCAAGTTAGACTAGGCTTTTTCATTAAGGGTCTTCTGGGTATCAGAAAGTAGTATGTTCTGATCTTGTTTTATTTTTATCTCCTGAAGTCAGAAACAGTATTTTTTAGCAAATCAGAAAATACTTCAAAAGGTGATTTTAATGGGATTATTTCAGGAAAACTGAGAATAGGTGTTTCTAAATTGAAGACTTAGCTTTTACTTAAAACTATAATTCTGTCAAAATATTTAGGCAGAAATGTGATTTTCAAGTTTGCTATATACCTTTGTGTTCACTTAAGGTATGTGTAAACGATTATATTAGTCTGTTGAATTAATATCTTAAATTTAGGACCCAAGTGCAAAGAATTTAATCCAAATTTTTGTCCTACTGTTTCAATTAATTTAATTCTTAACTATTTACTTTACTAGTAATGGCAGATATGAAAAACATGGTAGATTTTTCTTTGCTCTTAGAGAGGTCTATGTCTTCTTACTTTAAGAGACACAAATTCAGAAATAACAAAATACCAGCATGCATCTTCATGTCATGTAAAGAAATATTCCTGTTTTTCCTACCTTTTTCAAAATGATTGTGTAACCCACATAGACAGTATAGCAGGAAAATAGAATGGGGACCTTTGCAGAATAACTGGCCATTACTCTTCTTGGGCTATTACAGCCAATGTAGGCGTTAATAATGTTTAAATGTTGGATTTTTGTTAAGATGAGCTTCTTTAAGGGATAAAAGGTTAGGAAAGATCTCAGGCAGAATGCTGTAGTGAAATAGGCACAGGAGCTTTAGAGTGAAAATGGGATTGTTTTCATTTTACAATAAAAGTGCTGTTTCTAAGTTAGAAGAAATTAGTCTCAGGGATTTTTTTTCTTGTGGCTTGACAATGTTGATTTACAGCATCTTAGTTATACAACATACTGTTAAAAAAAGAAAAAAGGCACATGACACCAGTGTTGATATTCTTGGACATTCTTACCCATCTGTGGATAAAGAACAGTAGTAATGTGAACATAGTGGTGTCTGGTAGCTAGGCACGCTCACCCAAATAATCTGCCTGTGAATCAGATTCAACAGATGAAGCTTAAATATCTTGTTCTGAAGCCACATTTACACTCCAAGGCTTTGTTGTCACTGACCAAGCAGAGTAATTTAAACTGATTTTTTACTCAGCATCCAGCTTTAAACTGTAGCTTTGCAACTCTGTTGTTCGATAATATCACAGGACAGAAATATATAACCTCTCTAGGAGATCTTTTCTTTGCAGATTGGAAACACAATTTTAGAGATACAGTATTTTCTAAAAAAGGGTCCAGAGCTAAAACATCGTAGTGAGATAGGGTCAAGCATCCTGTGTCATAAATTCCAGGAAAGGGATAGGAAGTGTAAAGGTATGATTACATTGTACAGTAGCAACTAGAAGAGTATGCCAGTGTCATGTTTGGCACTGATTCTGCTTTGTTTTGAAGGAGACAGTGGAGCAGGTATCATGGGAGAGGAGGGGATACCCCCATTCTGCTCATTGAAACTCAGTACACAAATGAGAGAATCTGAATACCAAAGGACATACCTTTGTCAGATTTGTGAAACCTTTGTGGCTTTTCATGGAATGGTCGTTGAATCTTTCATTATTTTAATAATAGTTCAAGAATTTTCTCCATGAATATGTTATGCCCAAAATCTTAAAAATTCATAGAAGTTTCATTTGAATATGCAGAAAAACATTGAATTGCTCATGCTGAGGAAACAGTCCATGAGAGTTCGGATATAACTCAGTGGAAGCAAAGATGGTGAGACAGGTATGCTGTGACTGCTTTATTACATCCTGCAGAAGTCTGCATTTTGCTCAGCATGATAAAATGTTCTGCAGTTAATTCCTTTTTTTCTTTTTTTTTTTTCGATAGAAGTGTATTTATGGATCACTTGATCTACTGGTGCTATTGTCTGCTGGGTATTTTCATTGCTCTGCAGTGAAGAAAGGTTTAATATTTTTCCTACACAGTGTATTTTTATCCTTTCAGTTCAGTCTCAGTCCAGCCAATGGCTGGGGAATGACTTCAGGCAAAGCTGTCACAGCCCTGTGATGGCAGCTGGGCTGATTATAGACTGAGTTACAGCAGGTTAACAGTGGTGTAACAGCCCTTCTTCCTTCCCTCCATGGGGCTTTCCCTTGCATGTATCTGTCTCTGTATATATTGGCAATCTTCTGGAATAGTGACTCTACTGACGGGTATGTAAAACCTTAAAGAAAGTCATTGTTTTTGCTGTAGCTCTGAATCTCAACTGGGGGTGCTGGAAATTAAACTTGCAATTTCTGAAAGTGTAGCAAGATCTAGGAGACTGACTTTTCCAATAGATTTACCAGGTTTGTATGATATTTAATAGCTTGTGTCTTGAAAGCCATTAAATTTACATTATACTTTATCACATTACAAATAGCCATGGTTCTAACTTACTGTTTTGCAAGAACCCACTAACTTGGATTTGGATACAATTTGTTGTCTTCTTCTACTTTTCATTAAACATAATTTTGGGTATACTGCTGCTGTAATTCAAAATTATTTTCTTCTGGAAGAGTTATCTCAAAAGCTGAGGAATGCTTTATTTGTAATAAGTTCTTTTTGCATTAGTTTGTTTAGTGTACCCCATCTCATTTTCTGCAGCCCTTGGAAGCTTATTGAACCAGCAACATGAGATTAGACCCTTAAACAATGTCACCAAGAACATTGCAGTTCTGGCAGTGCAGTCCAATGTGCAAAAGCATGAGTACAAAAATGATTCATGCCATCTATTAAAGACTAATTTAAATACCAGAATACTGTTTTACCATTCAGATGCTATGAATTATTGCATCTACTGTAGTTTGAGACTAAGTTGAGCCAGCTTTTCTAACCTGCCAGGAAACTCTAACCTCTAAGGATTTTTTAAAATACTGTAATCATCACAATAGACAGATCTTTTTTTATTTTACTTATATGGATAACAATCTTTCATACACCTTAACACAATCCTAATGAAATCTAAAAAATAAGTTCCAGAGTTCATATGCTGGTTTACTATAGAGACTGCAGAGCAGTATGTACTTCTTTTTCACTGTTACTCTTTTCATATTATCAATCAAGTAAATCAAACTTAGAATTCTAACTTAGCATAAAATCTCACCCAGACACAATCTGCTTGATGAACAGATTTCTAACTTTTTTGTTAAGGAGACTTAAATTATACTGATATTACCAAGGGAAAAAAATTCCAATACTTGACTCAGTGTTTTTGAGAAAAATCTGTATCAGGTTATGGTTGTTCAAGAAACATAATGTTTTGTTCGAAATTCACAGATCTGAAGTCATCAGTTTATTAGTTGTAGTACCTGTTACTCATGTTTCCTGCTTAAATATGCACCCATATAAACCAGTTCAACATTCCCCTGTGCATCAAGCACACACACACACTCACACACATGGGTGCATGTATCTTTCATGCTATAGAAGTCTGCCACCTATGTATTTACAGAGGATATTTAGTTCAGCTGCACAGAATATTCCACTTGATATAATTTAAAAAATCTTTTTTTGGTCCCAATTCTGTATTTCTTGAGCACCCATAGATTCATACAAATAACATTAATTAAAAGGGGGTTCCATTTCTTGTCAACTTGTACCCTGGTATCTTTACATCTCTTATGTTTGTAGGGATCCTGTTAGATTCTGAAAAAATAAAGCGAGGTTTGGAGGTGAGCTTCTTCGAGCTGTGATTACAGAGGCATTAAGTACCTGCTGAGCATGTGCCTTAGCAAATCTCCATTGATTACCTGCTAGGCTCGTCACTGAGAATCTTTACATAGTGAGGCTGCTGGATTAGTCTTTGGAATTTTTAACATCTCACCTATATGTCTCTTCAACCTGTAAAATAAGTAGGTATCTCAACCTGACTGTCATACAGAAACCGTACCACTTACTGGGAACCTTCTCTTTGCTTTGTTTTAGTTCCTTCCTCTTCCTTTCTGCTGCTGCTTCCCCCACCACCCTCCTGCCCTGTGGTTGTTTTGGAATTAATACATAAGTGATTATAGAAAGATATCTTTCTTTTCTCCACAGTAAACCATTACTCTGTCTACACTTGGAAATATTTCATCTACCAGAAAAGTGTTTCTCAATCCATTCTTGGATGTGGTAAGTATTTTCCTTTTGGAAGAAACCAGTACCCAGAATTCAGCACCTTTCCAGTGTAGGGCATGGCACCCTGCCTGCTGGCCTGTGAGGTGTCTCACTGCAAGCTGATAGAGCTCACAAATACAGCCCCTCTGAGAAGATGCTGAGCACTTGTGCGCCCTTGGTGTGCCCAAAACCATGACGGTCTCCTCTATATTCAAGCACTACTGATGGTGTGGCTTATGGGAATGCTATCACCAGCCTTTACAAAGATAGTGTGAAGTTTGAACTGTTTGATCTGTTTGATCCCCTATCTTTTAGGAGGATCCCTTTGCCTTTCATGTGAAAAGCCGCTATGGTCTAAGGAAGATCACAGACTCAGACTTTACGTGTCAACCTTTATTAAGTGTGTGAGATACACCAGTGTAACCTTCCCTCATTGTCCATGCTGAGGTGCAGGACTCTCTGAGAAAGTACAGTACCCTGAAATTGGAAGTCGAAGCAGGAAAGGCACTGCTGGCTGCCAATACTTCACAAGGAAGTGTCTGTTCCTTCTGCTGCATGGGGGACTGACTCACAGCCTATCTCGGATGGCTGTCAGATTGTCAGCGACCTTGGTAAGGCTTTCACTTGTGGCAGCTGGGGAGGCTTAGAAGAAAATAGGAATTGCAGTGGGAACCAGCTGCTCACATGTCTGTGATGAGCAGGCTCACAGGAAGATTTTTACTCAATTTCTGTGCCTTGCATTATTTGATTTATCGCCTGATGTCCCTGTCATGCAGTAAATCCAGAAAATTACTATTTGCTGTGCTTTTCACTGTGTCTTTTTGTGCAGATACACAAGATAGTCTCCCGAGTTTCTGAAGAATTTAAGATTATATGAAGGAATCTTAGCATGACATTTTAGCTGATTTCTGTTCTGTGGTGTGGTGCTCCAGCAGTGCCTAGAGCTTTCAATTCAGTTGCTGCAGTCTGCAAGGATCTACTGTGTGTATTATCCTGGTCTCTGCACAGACACGTCCTGCAGGCTGATAATAATCAGGTACACATGCAGAACAATGATATATGATAAAAATCAGTGTAATAAAAACAATTTGCCTGATGATCCAAATGTTATTAATTGATTAGCATGGCAGCTTTACGTTCTGATTTAAGGCAAAGACAGGTTTTTATTTAGAAATGCAGTTCAGAAAAAAAGGGAAGTACTAAACGGTGAATCAAATATAACTATATTCTAACTGTATGAAATAGCATATTTCTATGGATATAGAACATTGTAGCCACTTGTACAATATGAGAAAAATGATTTTTCTGGTTAAGCACTTCCATATTATTCAAACAAGTTTAAAATTCAGTAATGCAAGTATTTAATGGAGTTCAAAAAAACCTCCTGAATTCTGTTTTGATTCAGGCTCTAACATTGGCTGTGTTGTGTCACTGAACCAGGCAGTGACACTTTTATACAGAATGGATGATATCTTTTTCTACATTTACAACTACTACTTCTGCAGTTGTTCAAATGTGGTACCACTGAGAACATATAGTCCTCCTTAGTGTGAGTGGGGTTATGAAATACATTTCCCATCTACAAAACAGGCAAAGCAACAGTTTCTTACTGCAGAGGATGTTCTGAAGATCAGTTATTTCTACCATTTCCCACCTGTAATCTTTATCCATTAGCACATGGAATTGTATATGTTGCAATTGGGAATTTTGTTTGGTTTGGTTTTTATTTTTAAATAGCTTTTTGAAAAGCAAATAATAGTTTATTTAAAAGGATAAGTAAAGAGGGGTGGTGGTGGTGAAGTTGCTGCCTCTCTTTTAAATTGGCAGCATTTCTTAGGATTATATTTCAACACAAGTGTTTTGATGACACATTTTCAAAGCCTGTCAATTCTGATATCTTGTTTTATTTACTATCAATAAAAACATTTCTGATGAGTAGATAAATGAAGCCTTCTAACATTCAGATTACATATACTTTCTCCAGGAAACTTCTAACTTCTTGGAAGCCAGCTGCACAATCTGGTTCTGGGAGAGAATGATGATTGGAGGCTTAGAAAGTGTTATCTATCCTCTTAAAGGCAGGGGCTGGTAATTCAACTTTTCACTCTTCTGTGAATCATTGGGCAAATAGTCCAGCAGATGGACCTGAGGTTCCTTCAGACTTGTAAGTTCCTGACAATTCTCAATATGCTCATTAACCTTGTGCTTTTGAAGAGAAACCCAGTCTGATGCCTGAAGGCTTTCTATATTGACATTTCTGTTGCCAGTAGAGTTGAAGGAAAATACCATTTGTTTTTCATGGGAAAGTTGAGAAAGGAGAGAAAAAAAAAGGTTGTTTCTAACTTCTTATTTATGCTGACATTTCTCATAAGTGAAAACAGAAAAATAGTCAGTTTTCAAATATTGATTATATTTTTCAAAACAGGGGTTTCAGTATTAAAAGCAAATATTTTCCAGGATTCAGCTTTCAACAAAGAGAATCTAATTTCTTTGAAAAATTCTTGCAGTGGGACAGATGATAAGTATTTTCATTTGCAATGAAAGACATTCTGTATGTGAATATGAGTTCAAACAACTACTTAAACATAGTTATTTCAATGAATGTTTGAACTTTCATGGTTTTTTAAACTCCATGTTTCTTTCTTATTCAGCCATGTAAAGTTTATTTTTTAATAAAAGAACACTACTGAACAACAGAAAGTTGATGCTGAATTTGCCCTTTCTTTGCACACAACTTCCACAGAGAGTACCTTGCAGAATGTGGGTGCTTCAGGGAAGTCATGCCCCCAGTTTCCTTCCCTAGTTCACGTGGGGAACTTAAGACTAAGTCCAGCTGCCTGGATCAGATGTTTGGCACCTCAGTGCTTATTGCAAATAGACATAGTACTGAATTTAACATTAACCAGCTGTTAACTTCAGAATATGAAACACCTCTGATCAGTTGTGTCAAGAACATAGGGTCTGCCTGAAAATGGTGCAACCAGAAAAATTAGGAATCTCTGCATATGGACCCATACATTATTTAAATATAAACGATGGTGTCAAAGGAGAAAGAGAGGAAAATGAGGGGAAAACCCCCAAATTATATGAATGATGCTGTGGGAGTGCTTGCTTGGTACTTGGGTCATCAAAAGCAGTGAATCACATCCTGCAAGAGCCTGTTCTCCTCCACCAGCCATATCTGAAACACGGATGCCAAATGCAGATGCTTTCCATGGCTAACATTGGACCCTATGTGTCTGCACAGACAGGCTGTCCTATCTTCGAGTCTCTGCCCAGGCTTGCTGTACTGGTGCTCATAGAGGCTGAGGGTTTGCTGAGGCTTGTTATGTCCCCTCATCCTTTTTGCCTGGGCTTGTTGCAACTGCAGTTTTCTGCCTGGGTTAGCGTCTTTGGTCTGTTCTCCCGTACAGTGTCGAAACTAAGACAAACATCTATGGCCCCAGGAGGAGCTGTAGCCATGAACATGGCCAATTTTTCATTCAGCTTTTCAAGACTATAGCTGTTTACAATTTCTAGCTATGTTACCATCTAAAATGCATTGTTTAGTAAAGATAGGGACTAGTACTGCAAAAATGGACAAAGTCTCCAAGTGATGTAGAATAACACTGGGTTGAAAAGCTAAAAATAAGAGTAAGAGCTATTTCTTCTTTCCAAGGGAACAAAACAGAAAATGAGAAACATCTTAGTATAGCCTACCAGAACACTGACTTTTATAACATTAATTTGTTAATTGTATTGAACAAAGCGCTATGCCTAAGAAGCAGAATAAGAAGTTATTAACATCTTACTATATCATTTCAGAACTGCCACAAAGTTTCTGCTTGGGCTACTGTTTCTGAGAGCTCCTAGTAAGATCTGTCTTATCCTGCAAAGCAAATGTGCTTTTCTTTGTTTCATTTTTTTGCACGGAGGTTCTTGTCACATTTTTCCTCTTATGAATGTAAGAAAGCCAGCTCTTTAGGAAACTAATAACAACTAGCAGCATTCAAAGAAGCTGATTTTCACTGTACATTAATCATGCAGCTTCAATATGTCTGTAGCTGTTCCCACATGCAGCCTGGAGACTCAAGTACCTGTAGCATAAGAGAATGATAGGAAAGGAAACAATGAAGCTGGAATCAAGAGAGAGCGGCTCAAAGTATCTTTTGGTATTAACATCACCATTTGATTTCTGAAGTGGATGCAAAATTTTCAGGCTTTATTCTATTGCTTTTATGGAAGCATAAGTAAACATCAGCAGAATACAGCTCTGCTATGCAAATGCCTTTTCTATTCATTACCTTTACCTTGTCACAAGCCATCTTACATAGCTTACAGTAAGCCGTAAAATATAACTACAGCTCTCTCAGTATTTCCTAAGCTTATGGTTGTAAGCCCACAGTTCTCATCCTGGCAGGCGTATATTTTTCCTGTTTGTTCTTTCCCTTTTTTAAGACTAGTGTACTTACTTTCCCTTTTCATGCACAGAAATTTCATACTACAGTCAGCAGAGTTTGTGTATTACCTGACAACGGGAAATGAATCAAGCTGTGTACTGCTCTCTGCTCCTTGTGGAGTATCATCATTACATGATAATAGTAGAGATAGATCAGAATGGCAGAACATATGTTTGATTAGTATCTCCCAACAAGGGCCCAAATTTTATTGGTATTTAATATCAGTAGGTATCAGAACAGAGATTATCAGTTTAGTGAGAACCTATGCTAGGCTTAGTGTGATTATCACTACTCATAGCCTTGGGTATTGGGTATTATTATGGCAGTAGTAATGTAGAGTTCTAATATCATGAAAATAGCTTGCTGTCTATCTTTTCTGAATTTCATTTTGCTTTATATATTTTAAATATGTGTAATATGGAAAACAGAAGATACCTATGAGCCCAATGGGATGATGAACACAAAATATCTCTAAGGATGATGTTCACTGCACATTTTCAAATAGCTGCAGTTTTACATCAAAATTCTGGATGTCTGCATGTTTTAGTTCAACAATTTGATAGTATATAACAGTAATACTATCATTTAGGTAAGTTACAGAATTCACCTCCGTTGAAGACTTACTGTACAAAACTCTCACAGGAATGGGAAAAGTAATCACAAAACATAAATTTAAATGAATTTGAATTTTCATTATGTTTGATAAAACAGAAATTGAACAAAAAAAAATTGCCTTTAAATATTTTTTCCACTGCAGCATCTCACTATTTCATCAGAAATTTAATAACACTTATCCTTTGACCACAATCTCACTCCCTATGTGTGGTATTCTTGAAGAAATTTTGCTATTATTATTGCTGTTAGTAGTACTTCCAGAGAATATATGCCTAACCATTCTACCCCTGGGCAAGATCTCCCTTTGCACCCAGTGTTATATTAACTCAGAACAAAAAGGTATCCCAGCCAAAAGCTTAGAAATCAAAGCACCAGACTGCTTTGGTAGGCAAGCCAGGTAAAAGAATGAGCAACAGTCTGGCTCACTGTCACATTTTGTGAAGAAACCACTGAGAAATTGTTATTATAGATGGTTTAAAATGGTTAAAATATCACACAGGCATAAAATACCATTACGCATGAAGAAGAGGGAAATGACAATTAAATGATGTGAGAAAAGAAAGGTGAAACCAAAGACATTTTCCAGGACTGCAGAAAGAGGGATTGTGAGAGAGGAAAGCAGAGACATAAGCCTGGATATTCATATTGAGAGCCTGGCACTGAGCTTAGAGCGGCACTGCAGGAAAGCACTCCCTTGCACACAGTCCTGGTTGCTCGAGTTGCAGCATACAGGGAGCTTGCACCTAACATGCAGAGAAGAGGCTGAAGTCAGTAGGGACACTCTTGGGTGAGGTGGGCAGAGCTGGTCATTGTCCCACCCTCCCTGAGGAGTCACCGACAGTAGCAAACCAGTGGGATGTGGGTTTCTGTTGATGCAAGGTCACACATGGGAAGACCTTCACAGAGGAATCTGCTGGTGCCATCTGTATAAAGAACACAGGAAGTGAGCTCCTTTGCATATGCAGGGGAAAAGGAAACAGTTGTGTGTCATAGCTACTCCTCATTAAACTGTTTGTAAACAAGTCATTTGTTTAATCTACTCTGGAGTATGTGTTACAGGATAAAATGTTCCTGGTGAACCAGCCACCGTAATTATACAGGGCCATGAGATGATGCTTTGCAGCATAGAGCTGATCATGGGCAATTTACTACAAGGTGAAATAATGATATTTATTTCCTGCCTAAGTCATCAGGAGGATCTGCTTCAGGGAACTGGAGCATTTTCAGTAGAGAGCTTGACCAGTCAGAGTAATTAGAAGCAGTTCAAAGATATCCTGAGAGAGAAAACACAGTCCTGGGAAATAATAACATGGAGCGTTCGTGAGCTTCTTAGGCAAACGAGCAAAAGAAAATTACTGCGTAATTTAGCTAGATAGCTTCTCAGAGTGACTTAGAGTCTAGTGAGAAATCTTCATTTGAAAAGGGTACAGAAGAATTCTGTGAGCCTAAGAATAATCCACTGCTCTGAAGGATTTTATGAACTGGGACATGCTATACTTTAGGAACTTCTGTCTTGGGTAAACTGCTTTCAAAGTGATCAGCAATGTCATAATGTCAAGAATTTTTAATAATTTTAGAAAAGGCAATAAGCTATTTGGGAACCCCAAAAGTGAGTGCCATGGGTGCTCAAAATGCACATGGGCATCTAATTTAACACTGGATTCATCCAAGAATGAACATAAAAGCAATAAGATAAAAAGGACCTTTAATCTCAGGAAAGGATAAAAGGAAAGAGTTAGTGAGAATGTCAGGTAGATTAATTAAAGGAGTCACAGTGAACAATATTAGGCAGTAAATAACATTAGGGCATAACATAATTACCATTTCTAAGAGTTATTTATCACCAAGTAACCCTTTTTGGTCTAGGGCAGTCTTTATCCCCCTGGGCTCATGTACTTTTCTGGAGCAGCCACACCTTTAATTATGTAAACCTTTAACTTTCTTAATTTTTAGTGCTGATCTGTGCTTGGACAAGTTATTGTTCCACTTCGGTTGGATCCTTCCAGCCCTCTGGCCCCAGTTCCTCATTTTGTTGCTGGATTTCTGAAAGAGTCTGAGGCAGTGCTTGCACTGAAGCATTATCTGTTTGTAGCTCACTGGGCCTTTCAGAGCTCTCAGATGCCACTAAACATGAGTTTCTGAGGGGGGTTGTCATGTCACTCATTTCCAGTTTGATTTGAAAAGGTTTTTTCACCTGCTTTCCTGCACCTTTTTTTTTTTTCTTTCTCTCAAAGTGGCAGCATATGACAGTGTCCTGTAAGGACAGGGATGAGTTTCCTTTAATACCTGCTCTTTTTAAGAAGTAGGACATCTTTCAATTCTAATGTAATATTCTTTGCATTGTTTTGTAGTAAGAGCCAAGAAAGTGCCACAGTAAAACCTGCACTTTTTCCCTCTACTCCCAGTGCCCAATTGACTTGTATGTCTTTCAAGTTATAATGAAAACCATTCCCCAATGGAAAATGCTATTTGATTCAAGGCAAAATGTTTACAAATGTTGATTCCTTACAATATTTTGTTTCAAAAAAAAAAAAAAGGGATTAAGTAGTTTGAGGTGGTCAGAAATGACCAAAAATGCTTCAGTTTTGCATTTCAAAAGATTTTTTTTGTTGTAACAGAATTCATTGTCTTTAAATGTATATAAAAGCTAAGTAAAACATTTTAAAGGTCAAAATCAGAACAAGAAAGATCTGCTATTACTGAAGAAATAATCTTGGATTAATACCAAAATAAATCTTTTAAAAATACTAAAGGTTAATTCCTCAAGATATGTTCCAAACATTGCATTATTTACAGGTTCAGTGGGTGAAAAGAAGAAACTACATCTCCTTTTACTGGAAAACACTCCTTGCACTTCCGAGAGAACACTTCTATAAGCTATTTATGTCAGTGGACCTTCTTCCCCTCTGCTCCTCAGATTCTGGGGCTTTATTTCATCTGACTTTTATCTCTGAAAGCTTTAGTCAAATTTTATTGCTCAGGCTTCCTCTGCAGACACTGAAGAAAGCTGAGAAACTCCAGCAAGCCCAATCAGCTGGGAAGAAGTGCTTTATAGTGAAAGTATCTACCAGTATCTACCTTGTCCTAGAAGGAGTCTAGACATCCAGATGAAGTTTATGGTTAAAAGAGGCTGGGAGATGGACTTCAATAGAAAACAGCTTTGTTACATGAACTGAACGTCCGAAAGGTGTGATACCAGCCTTGCCTTTTCCCTCTGTAAAAGAGAGTTGAGAAGAGCTAGTGGAACTCAGAGCTTTCTGTGGTGCTTGCCTCAGAACAGGAAATTCCTGAACAGGAGTGTGTTACTTTTTCTTCTCTCTTGACCTTTTCTTTACAGTTATTTATAGCCATTAAGATATACATTTGTATACATACATTCCATCTTCACACCACAGATGACATAAACTCTCCTTAGTGAAACTGAGTAGCTTCCTAAAATGGAAAGATCAGTATTAACTAGTCCATAGGTCCCTAATTTAATAAGAATTTCTTGAATGAGAAGCAAAAGTTGCTTTAGGATGCTAAGCTGAAAATACATCTGAAAATTTTAGTCTTATGTATACAGTGATACAGTTGTGCTGCTTAAGTAGCCTTATTATGCTGTTCTGAGTCCTTGCGTCCATTAGGCATAAAACCTAGATTTTTATCTTACATTGATGAAGATTATAGTCATTAACGTGAGGACTGCAGATGTAACTTAAGTAAATTCTGGTAAATAAAGGTCATCCCTAAAATTCAATGCAATGCTCTTTTCAGTTTGTTTAAATGTGAAAACTGTATCTTTACTAGGATTTTGTATCTCTTTTTGCCTGGTCAAACCATACATTTTTTCACCTAGCTTGGGCATTCTATCATATGTGGTAAGTCTAAATATGTAGTGGAATTTGCCTTTTGTACTAGCCAAGCTAAGGAGTAAACTATGAGAGAATTTCATCTTGGTAAGTTTAAGACATTAGGAATATTCTGGTCTACCTACACTGTGTTTCTCACATGCCTTAATTGGATCCTACTAGCAGTATATTTAGAATACATTCAAATATTTGAGTCCATGCAAGGGCTTCCAGTGTTTAAAAGTTATGGCTGGTATACTTAGTAATACTGTATAGCCTCTTTTCCATACAAAAGTGCCCTGAAATAGTTTCAAATGTCAGAAAAATGTGAAGATGAAGGTTTGAGAGACCTGGAAAATTTACTTCCTTTATCAAAGTAGAGATGGAAATATATCTTTAAAGATGGAACAATTGAAATAACTACCATAAAACACTCATCAATATGCTGTAGTATTTATAATAATACCCCTCATTTTTATTTCAACACAGAAGTGCTATTACATCAGTGGTTCTAGTTTGAAATCTTCTGCAAAGTGACCAAGCCTTTTTATTTCTTAAGAAAATACATAATGCCTAGTCAATAAGTCTGTTCAACTTTGACAAAAACTGTGCAGAAAGCCTGTGCTGACCCGGTGCTGAGCATCAGACAAGATGAGAAGTGCCTTCAGCTTCCAGAGGGAATCACGAGCACTGAGCATCTGGCAGAATTGAACCCTGCATAGAAAGACAGCATTCAAGGTTGATATGTGGGGCTGTCACACTTCCTTTGATGTTTTGATTCCATAAATGTAGGAGTGAATATGTTACTTTCTTCTGAAAGGGTTTTTTTCTTCTATAAAATAAGTGGTAATATGTTTAACAGTCTGCAAATATGGGTTTAAAATGGGTTTCATGCAACAAGAAATCCAAATATCTCTTAAGACAAGTTGCTTGTGAATTGAAAATAATCACCTTTCTGGATTAACTGTTTCAGAGCCTTCTGTGCAAAGCTCAGAGCCTGGAGCATCAGAGATCTCCTCCCATCCTTCCCCATCATGAATTCTCATCATGTCATGGCAGGGAGAGACACATATTCTGATTGATTTCAATGGAAATATTTGTTTCCTGTACCAAGTTAACAGTGAACCACTCCTGCAGCAAGTGAATTTGAGGACAACACTTAGGCCAGTAGGCCAAGTTCTTCAACACAGAAGCATTGGAAGGAAAGGCAAAATACCGGTCGCATTTGCAGTATGGTATAAATAAATAATATCTGCCAAAAATGAAACTGCGCTGGAAGTCATCCTTGCCTTTAGTACAAACAAAGAGCACCCTGTGCAGTGAGCAGAACAAATTAAACCTTTTTTCCTATGTATTTGTGCCTCACAGTTGGATTCTCTGGTGTCTAAGCAAGTTTAGGCCCCATTTAAATGTATTTCTTGAATTTCAGGCACTTTGGCCATCTATGTCCCATGGTGCGAGCTCATCTGAAACCTGTTCCTAAATGGAGCATGCTAAGATGTGCTTTTTCTTCTGGGTACCAATGCCTTTTCACTAAACTTGTGGCATTTTGTCTCTGACACCCTTTTCTCACTGACTGAGGTTGACAAACAGGTTCAAAAGTTATGGATACAGTCCTACATGCAGAAAGCCTGACAGGTACGGGCACTAACGTATATATATATAAATGCAGATAATGTGATGTTATCAGAGATGTCTCAGATTAACCTGGATTGCCTGCCTGTTCAGTGCCAGACCATAACTGGCCCATGTGCAAGAAGTTCCAGGAGACCATATGGGCACAACGAGCTCCCACAAGAAGCGTGTGAGTTCTTCACTTCTCATACAAGCTGCCCTCACAAAACACCTCAAAATACAAGTGTGCCTTTTGCACATCCTTTCGGAAATGTTTCCCTGTAGAGGGAGACTCTGAATGTTTCCTCTCTACTGCGCTAAGCCTCTCATGGAAAGCGTGAAATATGTTAATTCCCACTAAAATCACAAAAGATTAGCTTTGTAGTGAATTATTTAACTCTCTTGTATCTAAGAAGATTTTTTTTTTCAAGCCATTACTAGCTAGGAGTTACTTTTGTGACATTTCTTGCTGCATTTTTGACTTCTAAAATTGTAGCCTTGCTTATGGCTTCTAATGATCTATTCTGGAAATTTTAGCCTCTATCAAATTGCAGAGGAAAAATGTAGTTCCTGTGAAGAAGAAAGTTTTTTGCCTGATGGAGATTGGAGCTCTGATCTGAAAATTCCTCTAAGGCTGTGAAGGCCTGTGCCACCTTCTGCCAGTAAGATTATGCTGTGTAAGTGGATTGTGACTCAAAAAAATGACTCAGTTGTGTAAGACATATTGCCAGTACTTTAAAAACAAAGCATCACCTGGTCACTGCCAGTGATTAGGCAATTTAGTACAACATCAAAAGAATCGAGGCAGTTACCTGATTTCTTCCATATCTGCTGAGTTAATCGAATATCATTTCTGGCCAGTCTTAAAACAGAATGAGAATAAAAATGCAGGAATAAATTAAAAGGGATCAGTGAGAAAGGATGTTAAATTCTCGTCATTAATCTGCCAGGGAAGCAAGATTAAAATAATTACAGTTTAAAATTTTACACAGGTTCCATTAAATTCTAACCAGACTTTTCAGTAAAGGATTACTGCTCAATGGTAATTGTTAGAGATGCCATCTAAGAGGGCAGTTGTCTTATCTGTATTTTATAGTAATTTAAAAATGTAATAACTTCTGGTCACAATTAACTAATATAATTTGAAACTGGGATATTGATTGGCAATCACACATTGCCCTAGGTGATTAACAGGAGATTCTGGCTTCTTGTCATGGTGGCTGCACATGAATACTCCAGGTACTTAATCATCAGCCACCCTGCTGACTTTTGCCTAGGAAGAAAGCAGGTTTTGCAGGATGTTCTTCTCTTCTGCCCAGGTTGACACACAGACGGAGAAATTGAGTATTAGGTACATACATGCTCACTACAGGTGTACTGACGTGGAGGAAGAGGAATTTGTGTGGGATTCGAGATTTTACTGCCTTTCTTCCAGAATCGGTAGTGCTGGAAAAGTGCTGAGAACCTTCTCTTCATGGCCGGTGTCTGCCAATGGCATAGCTGGCAATGTGTGCCTACAGCATTGATCATGCTACATTATTCATCTACTTAATCCTTTTCTGGTGAGCAAAAGGAAGCCTGAAGTGAAAATTTCATCACTCTGAGAATGAAGTACCACAGATGTGAGACTGGCATTTGCAGTCCTTGCATACTGTGTGTGCTCTTACTTGGATGACGTATAGCTCATGATAGGTAAAAGTTGTTTCTAGACCCAGAAGAGTACCCCAAATTCTGGGCTAAAAGCACATGTACTGTTCTTTTAGATGCACCATAAAAAGCCTATTTGATTACTCATTGACTGTAAAGATTATGATTGGTTCTGGTTGTTGGGGTTTTTTATTTGTTATGGGGTTTTTTGTTTGGTTGGGTTTTTTTGTTTGGTTTTTTTATTCTTCTAATTTAAGGAAAATTTTAGTAAAGAAACAGAGAGGGAAAGCACATTTGAAGACAAGAGAAATTACATTTGCAATTCCATGAAAATTCTTGGAAATGTTACCTGTTTAAAGTTTCAAAGCCAGGGGAAGGCAAAACTGAAAGTCTTTATTCTCTTCGTGAGTTGACATGAAGTTAGGATAAGAGTTTGGACATAAAATTTGCTTTTCTTCTGTATTCAGTGGTCAACCATAGTTTTCCCTCAGGCAGAAGAAAACAAATCAGGTTGACAACATTAACAAGCATTTTCATAAATCTCTTTTCTATTCTTCAGGTAATTTGTTTTTCATTTGAGTTTCCTCTTGCTCTGCTTCGTTCATGTTGACTTTGCTCTACTAGGGAAATACCTCCTTCCTATAAATTTTGTCATTTAGAAGTCATTTGAAAGGCAGAGTTCCTAAAAACAAGAATGAAAATCTTTTAGAAGATTGTAACCAATAATTACAGTATTAAAATAAGTCAGGAGGTTCAACCGTAAACGAATCTAGCTTTACCATAATGTTTTAATTTAAAACCAATAGTTCTTACAAACCTTGCTGCCCTGCTCACAAATTAGATGAAATGATACATACACAGTTGTTGGCACACTGTTATCCTTTTCTATTATATTGGAGATTCTCTTGTGTGTTTCTCCATTTTCATTATGATCTTTTTCTCTCTGTATTGCTACATTTAATTGTTGCAACAAAATATAATTAAAATTTAAGAACAGAAACAAGAATTAAAAAATCCATCTTAAATGAACAAACTTAATCTTACTGCTAGTAAGAATACTTTCTTTTCATCCTAGCTACCTGAACCAGCTTTTTTTTTTTTTTTCCAGGAAAGACAAAATTTTGAAGTTTAGTCCTTCAGCTCTTAAAAAAAGACAAACTGTCTTTAATATCTATATTCCATTTATTTTCTTTGTTGTTGATCAGAAAATCGAATTTCATACAAGAGTAAGATAAAACACTTTTGTTCAAACTTGAATGAAGCAATATAAATTTCATGTGTTGTCTTAAAAGTACATGACAAAAATAGATGTATAGATATAATATTTAATGAAATTGTTTAATGACTAAGTATCTATAATTTATTTTTAACTCTTTACAAGAATGCAGACCTGACATTGAAGAACAACTGAATTGGCACATTTCTGATTTCTGATGAATACCTACCATGTTATGCAACCCCGCTGGATTTATTGCTGTGTATTTAAATCACAATATAAAATATATTTATTTGTCTAAGAAAACAAAAGTGTAAAAGTAAGAGTTATATTTTGAAGAATACTACTAAAAGGCAGTACAAGATGAGACTTTTTTATACTTATGCCTAAATTTAGTCACAGTAGCAAAACGCTGTATAGCAATTAATTAGGGTTTCCTTTTGTGAGTGTAGAAAGTAAAATATTTGACAACATGGAATAATGAGGTGGTAAGAGGAAGATCCCCTTCTTTCACAGAGGCTGTTGAGGCATGATTTGGCCTGCTGTGGTGTGCTGAAATCAAGTGCAGGTTTTATCCCTTCTAAGGCCACACAGCTGAACCTAATTTTACCGTATTGCAAAGACCGGAATCTTCAGTTAGCATCTACCACATCCTGGCCCCTTAATCTGTATATTATATGGCACCTCCCACAGTAAAAGTTCTAATATTCTCACAGAACCTCAAACTAATTGTTATTGCATGACAAACATATGGAATCACAATTCATATTTACTAGTATTAGTTGATTGCACTGAATATATTTCATCTTGCTTTTACCACTTGATTTTGATTTTAGTGAAACTATCCCTGAAACAAATGCCTTTAAAACTTATTTTAGGGGTGTTGTGCCTTGTATTAAAGCATGTTTTCAAAATTGTAATTTTGAAAAATAAAATTATCTTTTAAAGTACCATACATTGGAAGCAGGAATGATACAGAAATAAAATAAGTTAATGATGTTTTCAGTTTTTTGCAGGTACTTTTCTTTACTCAGAATGTGCCTATATCCATAGCATGAAAGACCTAATGTAGTGGCTTCTCTGTGCTGTGTTCCTCAGATGTTCAGACTGAACTGTTCATACAGTCAGTCCCAAATACACTTTACTCATTGTGAATCAGACGAGTTTCAAAGTTTAAACAGAAGATTTTTGCTGGCTTAATTCATTTAGATGGAAATAGGTGAGGAAACATGCACACAAAGAGCTGAGTAGGCAGATTTTAGAAAGGTGGTTACTGACGCTACGACAGTGCCAAGCAGGACTGAGTAGGTTGGAAGGTGAGGCTGAGGGCAGTGCAAGAGGATCAGCAACCAAGACTGTAGCTTGTTCTGAGCACTGGAGCTTACTCATGTGTGCCAGCAAGGATCAGACAATATTCGTCTGTGAACAACTCCTTTTTGGGTGTTTGAGGTAAAGAACAAAGTTGAATAGTTCGTAATTTGGTGGTTCTCATGTGGGGTGGAAACACAAAGTGAAGGTTATTCCCCACCAATAGGAAACCATCAAGTTTTGGATTTGAATACTAAATTATTAGGTTTCATTGGTTATGCTTATTGATAACCAGGCACTCCTGCTATACCCTTGGAGTCTGGGAACATTCAGGCTTGGAGTCTGGATTTGAGGACATCTTTGATTTGATTCACACTTGCTACTTGTGTACTTGCTGCCAACATTGTTTAGATAATGCAGCACATCTGACAGGCTCTGTAGAAAAAGCATGTCAAACAATGATGGTCTTTGTTGTGGCCCAGCTGGAATGTTAAACCAGACTTTAAACTATAGTGGAGTCAAGAAAAGATTAAAACATTTTTTAACAAAGGCTTCAAATGCAGAAATTAAGCAACTTATTCCTTCCACATCACAACCCTTGGATCACAGCCAGTGTAACATTTACAGTGAATTGAAGGGGCTCATTCATCCTTCAGATAAAGAGATTTTTTTGTGTTGTTTTGTTTTAAAAAGGGAACATATTTGCAGCGCCAAATCTTTATCTACTCAAGTGTGCCTGGATCACACATAAGTTAGTTCTTAAAATTATTTTATTACTCATAAGAATGTAACAAGAAAGATATTACAATCTTGTTATTATATACTTCTGCTCTGTATAATTTAATTCCTACATTTGAAGACTGGTGACATCCTGATTGCTTTGACCTCTGATGTAAACCAGACCAAAGAACATCTGACAATATTTTGCATTGTATTTCAGGTAAAGTGCATCTTTTAAGATATCTGATAATGTTTTAAAATCTTCAAACCAGATTCCACAAAGACATACAGGCACTAATTCCTTCTTGGAGCGGGGTGGGGGGGAGAGGGGAGAGAAAATATTCCCAAACAATTAAAAAAACAACAAACCAACAATAAACAGACTGTACAGGACTTGTTTCTAGAAGATCTTTTAAAAACAATTCAGGAAGAAAGAATCTTTCATATAAGACTCCATTGATTACTGTACTCGGGAAGTGAGAATACTTGGATCACTTCACTTCTGAGTGAAACAAGACTGTCTTAAGCATCAAATAATAATATCATTGATGAAGGGAGCTTCATTCTGCTGAAGGTGATTGCTACCACCAAGAGAAGAGTGAGCAAGATAGCAGATAACTCTATCCTTGCAAAAGTGAAGCTGGTGGAGGAATGAGGCTTGGGGAGGATTTTCCTGTAATAAACACAAATTCAACTTTGAATTTATGACTGAATAATACCACAACATGAGAGAGAATTCATGACAAGTCTAGATAAACCAAGTGGTACTAAGATGGAGGTACTTTGGTGTACTTTAACTTAATAAAACATAAATTACTCTTATTTCACTAGGTGGATGAAATTTCCAGGAAAAGAAATGTTTTCCTCGTCTATGAAGAGAAAAAGAAATAATATTATTTCTCAAATGATGCAGCTACATCTGAAAAGATCATCACTAACATAATAATGAGCATGTGTGTAGCTGTGTGAGTGAACGTGTCTTCTCCATTACAGGTTGCAGTAATATCAAAGGGATTCCTGAACACGAACTGATTTGAGTTGAATAAACAGATACAAATATATCACCACTTTCCAGCTATATGCACATGTCAGTGTAGAAAATTCCTCGATTCAAGGTATATACACACTGCCATTTGACAGTCTTAGAAGTATCCTGCTGGCTTTTCAAATGCATCCCTCTAACACAGAGCAGATCGGGTCAGCAGTCCCTCCACCCGTACTGCAGCTGCTCTCAGTCTGCCCCAGTGATCACCTACCTGCTCCATCTTCAACTTACATTTGGTGCTGATACGAGGCATTTTTCCTGTTGCAAATGTGAGCCACAAAGACTTTTACATGACTCTTTCATTCATCCTCTTCCATGGATCACTGTTAGGATTAAACACTATGAACTGTGTTCATAAACAAATAAATCTCACAGACCAAAAACTTGTCTTTAATCATTTATACCTATTCAGTTGGACATTTCTGTCCACAGCTGAGTCTTTACAGCAAACAATAGACTTATTGTGGGACATAAAGCTGTGTGGAGAGGCCTCTGATATAGTAATGAAGTAATATTTGTAACCCTATTCAAAGGTCTGCTCTTTTTGCAGCATCTTCCTTCATGCTTTCCCCTATTTTATATTATTTAAAGAGGTTTAACAAAATATTTGAACTTGGATTGAAATCACTAGAAAATATCTTAGTTTACCATTTGATTACTATTATTTAGTACATTTTATCCTTGATATTTGAGTGTTTAATAACAGTTATTAGGAAAGGAAATTGTTTCCATAGAGAATAATAGCAATTCCCATCTTATAATGTTACCTGAAAAAAGTGATTAAGAACATATAAATGAAATTTGGCAGTCATACTCTAGTTGTTTTAAAGTGCCCTATGTACATAGGTGAGCAAATAAGGGAATGTTTCAGTCTGGTGACTGATATATCTGCCAAAATATAAGGGAAGAAAATCAGTTATGATGAAAGCAGAAGGTTGTGGGGGTTTTTTGGAGAGGAAAAAACATCTCCTTCCCTAATAGGATTTTAGGAATTCAAAATGTGTTATTCAATCTATAATTTTTTGTTCTGCTATGTATTTCAAAATTATTTAAATCCTGTATTTTTCACTCTTTGATTTAACTTTTTTACATTGTCTTTAATTGAAAATGACATCTAGCACAGAAGCACAGCAGTTTTACTTGAAAATATCAAAGCAAAGTTCTTGGCATTTCAAAATATTCCCAGGTAAATATTTTTTTTTTAATTTCAGTCAATTTTTTTCACATAATTTTGGTTTCCAAGAATGTTTTTGGCAAGTTTGGCATTAATTAAAAATTTTGCCCCACCGCGTTTACAAACATAAGCACACCCACATAACATCCTTTGAGGTAACCAAGTGTCATTGGCCTACTCCAACAAAGCGGAATGCCAAATTATTTCTGGGGAAGGAAGGTAGAAATGAGTTTCATCCACTGAAATAAGTCAATGAGCTCAGCTTCCCACCAAAGGCACTTGGCATTCTGCAGACTTCAAGCTCTTACTTGTCTACAAGTTTCTTGCTCTGAAGTTTGGTGCTCCCAGCAGTACGCTAGTAGACTTTGTCCCATGACAGCATACCACAGCTGTCTTCAGACACCATACCTGAACTTCCTTTCCATGTAAGCAGGACAGGCAGGATGGTATCTTACCATGTCCAACCAGGTCGAACAGCAGCCTGGTTCAGAGTCTGAAATAATTTGCAAGTTAAACACAAGGGACATACGGTTGTGTCTGTCTGTTCAATGTAAGCTTCCCAATAACTTCCTTCAGCCCCTCCTTTGGATCTTCACCTGGAGGATAGGGTCAGGCATCAGGGACCACAGCTTTTACAAGCCATCTGTTTCACATATCTTGTCTTCACATGTGCCTGTCATAGACATGGAAGGACAGAGGAAGGTAGAAGTACATCTTTGCCCAGACAAGAGAGTGGATTAAGTATGAGATATATATGCCTAGGGTGGAGGAATTGGCTCCAGCTGTGTACACATCAGTGTGAGCTGTGAGCACATACAGCTATTGGGTGGGGATGACAGTCTTGTCTATCTCCTCTCAGATAAACAGAGCACATTGTTCTTTAAATCAAAGGTAGAGCAAGGAAATAAAATCAAATTGCTTTTCAGGTAGGGAACTCAATTCTGCTAGCAAATGTAGGTTTCAGTAGTGACAAATGCCACATGTTATTTCATAGTCTCCTGAGGTCCTGTGTCAAAAGTAGGAGGCAGAAGAGAACTGTCTATCCAGACAAATGGATATAAAATGCATGGATATAATGGACAGGAAAAAAAATGCTTTCAGTGAAAAGTAAGCTGACTCAAACAATGTTTGACACAGTTCATGATAGCGAGGAATAGCAGTCTACTTTTGTTAGTATTTGGCCTGACCTTCCTGGCTTTAGAAAAAACCCTCAATTGTTTTCTTTATTTGAGTGAGTTAGACTTATCAATCAGTTTATTCATATAAGATATTCCTGTAAATGAACAAACAATGTGAAATAATTAGAAATTTCTTAGCAATATCAAGGCAATCCAACATTTTTACCAACTTCCAAATGATTCAGCTTTCAGCTACAGTGCAGCCTTTGTGACATTTAGCAAATATTCTAAATCTGTCTCCTGCAAGTGCAAGTACATATTTTACAAGGAAGTGTGCTGTGGGATCAAATAGAACACAAACCTTAAGCTATGAGCTCCCTAAGGACCAACCCAAACACTTTATCACCTATTTGCAACAAACAGCTGCCAATATGCTAAAGTCAGCATGGTGCTTGTGATGTATTTGCCTGATGTTTTGTAAGGTAAATTTCTGTGTTTAAGTTGATCATTCTGCATGCTTCTTCACAGAAGCTCCATAGACTGATGATAGAGTATGGAGTCTTTCACCTGTAAGATCGGTGGTCTGTATCCACAGTAAGTGGAGAAGTGCAAAATCTTCCATATTTCTTTTTACGTTCCCAGAGCATTTATTGTGAAGAGAAGACAGAAGGAGCTATTTGCAGTATGCAACAAAATGTTTAATTACTCTGCAATCCTGCATGCCATTTAGGGCCTTAGTTATTCAGCTGAACCTCGCACAGGCAATGAAACCCATCAACACTGGCACTAATTGGAACTCCTGTGAACAGTTTCAGCATTTGTCTTTCTATCTGCCACTTCAAAGTGGAGTGTTGTTCTGCCAAAAAGATACTTTTCCCCAAGTGACAATGAAACAGAACATTAGCACACTGTTGACTTCATCGTATGTAGGAAGAATTTGGGTTGCAGTGCTGTCTGGATCTCTTGAAAAACAGTTCTTGTAAATCCTGCATGTTTTCTGCTACCAAAGAAAACCACCTTCATGTGTAATCCTGATTCTTATATGAAGGCATATGACCTTCTTTATCAAAAGCGAAAACAGAAATAGGAGGAGACAACCACCTTAGAATTCATAGAGTTGTGACAAAGGCTTTTAAGTGCTCTGAACAAACAAAAACCCGTAATAGGTGTTTTACAGGCAAGCAAGCAAGGAGAAGCTTAGATGAGATGAATTTCTTTTCTCTCTGTATTGGTTTAACAGTTGCACCAGTGGAAAAAATAAGGACCAAACCAGTTAAATAGCTTTGAAATATGTTTTTGCTTCCTATAATAACTGTATGTATCCCAGCTATAAATAATCAATGATGCTGGTGCAGATCACAAAGAGTTGTGACAGAAAGAGTGGCTGGTTTAATCAGAAATTATAATAACAACAAATAACATAAACAATCAATTTATATTGATATACCAGTAAAAGATCATACATGATATACTGACCTGGCTTCTTCCTATGGATTTTTCTTGCTGTTCTTGTAGAATTTAGCAGGTGTTTATAATTACACACTAAAAGTCCTGACAGGCAGGAATAATATTAATTAAAAATAATACTAATTAAAAATAATACTAATAAAAGCAGTATTGCACTAAACTCTACAGTATTTCTTCCACAATAAGAAGTAAGTAGATATTACCTCTGCTCCCTGTTCCTCTAGTATGCAGTTCCTCTGTTGGGACTCAGACATTATCATTCCTTCCAGGACCTTTGAGTCAGGGTCTCTGCTTAACAGGAAAGACTTAGTTGTCCTTCTACAGCCACTGCTCTTTCTAAACCTCTACATTGATCAGAACTGAAAAATTTTCCAGGTAGAAAATGTTTGATGCTGCCAACATACTGGCTTTCCAGAGATGATACCAAGTATTTGACTGTAATTGCAGACAGGGATGCTCAAACCCCACCAAAAAGCCATGTAAATAGTTAAAGATGGATGGCATCATAAGCAACAGAGCTGTTCTAGTAATATGCAGTGGTGTGTTTTATAAAACCTGTTTGAATAGCTAAGTATCAATAAATCAAAATTGCACTGTAGATAACATTTGTCTACAGAGGCTTAAAAGAATTTGTTGACTCATATTGGCCCCTAAGAAATTAACACTTCACTTACAAGAGAGCATGCTGTGGGATTAAAAAGAACACAATACCTAAACCTTGCTCTGCCCCAGGACTTTCTCAGCCACTTAATCACCCCTTTTAATAAGTGGCTGCCTGTATCCGAAAGGAGGCTTTGCTCTTTATGATAAAGCAGTCATGCACACTGTCAGTTACTACAGCACCAGAACAGAAGAACATTTTTTTTCTGTAAATATTTAATTTTTCATTCTCAAAAAGCTAGTCCTTGTAAGATTTTCCATAGCCGACTGGGAAAAAAAAAGTTTCTTAAGTTCTTTGCTACTAAAAATGTATCTGGTACCTTAAAATACACCATACCTGGGGACATGGGTATCTTGTTTAAATGTATAGTTGGTTCTCTATGTCAGGGTTCCAGCTGGCCCCATCTGACTAATCTTCATCCATTTCACTGAACTAAGAACTCCAAACTAAGAGGACAGCTAAGGTATAAAAACCTAGACTATTATCTGTACAGATAAGCCTTCAGATTTTGTTCATACAAACCTCCCTCACATTTCTAGTATCTTATCAGCACCTTGCAGAACTGAGTGCCTATTTTCTGACCAATTGTTTCAAACAGAGAAAGGCCATCAGAAACCACTAAAATACAAATTTCATCTGTACTGAAAACTGGACACTTTGGTTCTTTTCTATAGGCTTAACATTGGTTCTTGTGAACAGGATTAATTTGCATGTTATCAGTTGTTTGAAACGATGTGACAAATTGGGCAGGGAAAGGATAGGCAGTGTTCCAGTTTTCCTTTTAATTTCTGTAAAGGAGAAATGAGTCTTCCCTGTTTTTAATCAACAAGCTTTTTTTGTGTGGCAATAGGTTTCGCTTTCAAGAAATCTTGCCTCAGTGAACCAGATGCTTCCCTGAGTAGTAAGAGAGGCATTCAAACAGTCCTACAGACTGTTACTGACTGGGAGTGGAAATGGGAAAGGATGGAGACTGCGGTGCTACAGAGTAGTGAAACGAGTCATTCTTGTCCCTACAAGATGAACAAGGAACATGATTTGAGGTAAATAAATATTCAGATGGTCCTCAGTGCATTTAAATCTGTTGGTCTGGGTGGCTGCATTAAAAATAGGCACAACTCTTGTTGTCCAGGCATCATGCTTTTACAAAATACGTATTGCAACACAACACATACTTCTTCTGGCCTTACTGCAGAATCCTCATATGCTTTTATTCAGCCTGGGCCTGATTCTATGAGGAGTTAAGTCATCACAAAACTTCCTTTCAGTTCAGTGGAAACTGAGGTCCTAAAATTATTTTAAATATTGTGCTTTATTGCAATTTTTTTTTTTTAGCCTTTCATTTCCAAGTCATCTTTGAAGCCTTGGTGTTGCTATGGCTATAGCTTTAAGGAATGGTTTGCTCCATTTTAACCTTTCACATTTTATTAACAAAATCAAAACCAGGACAATTAGATACCTCCTGATTTTCATTTGTTTTAATATTAAGGGAATGTTTGAAATGGCACTAGTCTTGGGAAAAGTACTTCAAGCCGTGGCTGCAACAGCACTGGAGTTCTGGCCACAGACATCAAAGATAACTTGAAAAGAAGAAGAAGAAAAAAAAAAGAAACCGATAATTCTTTACATTTGGGGGTACATTTAAATAATTTTGTTGCATATATATTTATATAAAAAAACCCTAAGAAAAGAGAATTAACTACTGTTGCAATCCAGTATTTTAAATGTACAACTAAGCTATTTTCCAATTTTTTCTTCTTTGGGGAAGACACGAGAAATAAAACTGTATGGCAATAGTAGAAGATTGACTAAGAAGCTATTTAGGAAAATATCTGCTGGAGAATCTCTGCCACTGGCTTCCTGAATGGCCATTTGAAAAGCACTTACTATGTTGTTCTTAAACTCAAATTTTTCCACCTCAAATGTCTGTGCACTAATAATAGATAGATTTGTACATTCCATGTTTTAAATGCTTAATCCATAGTGTTTATTGCCCAAATAATGGCACCTTAAAGTAAAACATGGAATAAACATATATATATATATATATCTCATATCTCTCTTTCATTCATATTGTTTCCCCTTATGTTGGACCTGAGTAATATAGCCCAATACAGTTCAAAAACCAAGTAAAGACACTATATGGTTGTCAATTGTCTTTTCACTTCTTTTGTTTGCTGTGCCTCTCTCTACTTCATTTTCAAACTCCTTGGGATTGATATTATGGCTGAATTTATGAACCTCTTAAGGGAATTATGCATTTGTATTCATAAGTGCTTAATACTTTTTATGACAAGACTTAGAGAATATTAAGGAAAGTTTCCCTTTTCTACATTCCCTGGTAGTGCTGGCCTTTTGAAGAAGGAAGTTTTGAGGAATTTGAGAGAATGAAAAATGAAAACAAAATTAATTGACAACTAAAAAAACAAAATTAATTGATAACTAAAAATAGTATTTTCCCCAAAAAAGTGTTAGGGCTGCACTCAACCAAACTTTTCCAGAAGGCAGATATATGAGCTATGAGCAACCAGTAGGATGTTGAAGAAGGTAAAAAAATAATCAAGTAAACTGGTCAGACACTAGTAGGTTTGGTCAGCAAGGACAAGACATTCAGTTATTTAATTAAAATGCTTCTTTCTGATATTAAAACAAATAATAATTTAGAACTTTGAGACATTATCATTATTATTTTTGTACCTATTTGTGCAAACACTTTGAGATTAACAAGATTTTTTTATTTTTATTTTTTATTATTACATTACTCAGAAAAGAACCGAAGTGTTTAAAACAAAGTGTATTAATAGAACGCTTTTTATGCTTTGTGGTTATTTAATGCAATTTAAGAGTATCTGAAGTGAATTACTATGCTTATAAAAAATTTTGGATGCCTCCCAGTAAATCACAAAAAAGGTACAATTTACATATTTGAACAGCCCTGTTTCTTTATTGATCATATTGAAATCCTCAAAGGTGTCATTGACATAGCAAAGACTTCACCTGAATTTTATATTTTAAATGGAGGCTTCTGAAGATTGCTGAACACAACCATGTTTAATAGCTCTGCTTTGCTTATTTTCATTTAAAGCAGAATATTATTGGTCTTTGGGGCTTGTTGCACATCTTGGTATCTTATTATATATTCTATTATCAGCTATTAATAGGTTGTAGCAATCATATGCAGAGTTCATATGTATAGGACAGAACAACACACATCATAGAAACTTAGATAACAGGCCTCAGTCCTGAGCACTAAGCTATTTTTCAAAGTTCTCTCTGTAACAACTTCAAAACCTCTCTGACCACCATGTAATACATGTAAAATTAGGATTGTTTCTCACTGTATGTAACATTTTTCATTTACCTACACTGGATTTCATCTGCCACTTAATAATTTAATCTCCCACTCATTCTTTGTAACCAATCCTCATCTTTATTCCCCCAATTAATTACAGTGTTTGTTCAGGAAATTCTCACGGGAGCCTAGGTTTCAATCCCTTCTTCTGTCTGAATGCAGTCTGTAGAACAGCAGAGGTCATTCTGCCCCAGAAATAGAATAATTCAACAGAAATAAATGAGAAAGCAAGCCCACTGTCTTTCTCATATAGGTTTTACTTTCCCATGACTTTCTGCTCTCAGGGATGGCCATTATCAAACAGTTCCTTCTCCCCTCTCAGCTGTTCCACTCAGGTTCATGATTCAGCCTAGAGAGTCATCCCACCAAGCTTGTTTCCTCTTGTACTTCAGCTCCAAATGCCTGCCTGCATATCTCAGTCCCATGGATGCCAGCCTCCACTGAAACAGGGGGAGGTCTATGTGCTGAGAGAGACTGTCTGGCCACAAGAAGGAAAGATGGTAGAGAAATGTATGAATGAGTTCACACTCTGCAGGTCTGTAACCACAGGTCTTGTGACTCCTGTGTCACCAGCAGTCCCTGGCATCTCCTAACAAAGACGCATAAGCTTCCAGGAAAATAGGTCCAGCCATTCCCTCTTTCTCCAGGAGATGATCTTGTGAAATTGCCTATGTGCTCTTTAGCAACCAGGATGGCAGTGTTTTATTAATGGCTGCTACTTGGCTCTGCAGGATCAGAGGGAAGTGGTGTGGATGTTCTGAATCCCAGCTCTCCCTTTGCATGTGTTCTGAAAAGAAACCAAGCTGTCCCACTCGAAGCTTGTACCTAGAGCTATGTAATACAAATCTCTCATGTCTGCAAGAGATGAAGATGTTAGGGTACAGCTTCAAGCTAAGCTTGATCCCAGGAACAGGCTCTATCTCTGTTTTCCTACATATAGTCAGTCTTGGCATCCTGCACAGAACCTGTGCTCAATCTACTCATATGAAGTAGTTAAGAAATGAACTTACCAGCACTTTCCTCCTGTTCCCTGGATGCTCTTTCAGAAGGTCCCATGGGAAGATCCTGGACTAGTTCAGGAAGCAATTTCTAGGGAAGACATGTGGAGTAACAGAAATGATAGGATCTGACTAGGAACTCGCAGTTCAATCCAGCTGCCAATCTTGGCAGCTGGGATAGGCCAAATGCTAGAGCTGCTTACTCACAAGGAGAAACATCATTGTTACTTGGTCATGACCTCATTCAGGTATGGCGTAGATTTTAGGGAAGTTGAGATATTTAAGCTGATCTGCTGCTAATGGCAGAGGTTGGAACTAAACGTGAAAGTGACAAATATTCCATCATTTCTCAAGGGTAAGTTCTCTGCCACCCACTCCCTGTCAGAGGATGGGTGCTTCTGGCATAACAATAGTTTTACTAATAGCAAGAAGCTTTGGGGTATTTTTACTTTGGAGGAAATTGCCATCTTTGGCAACTCTCTCCTCTACATTGCTCCAATCTTTGGAGCCCTTACAGTCTTCAGGAAAGTGGTCCCAGTGCTAAACAGTTTGGATGACAAAGAAACAACCTCAGGTATCATAAATGAAATCCTTATTGGCTTTAGGTGCATCTATAAAGGAGGTCTGATGAGTTTTATTTTGTTTTCACTTAGCAGACCATGATGATTTTGGTTGCCTGGTGTGTTCTCTAAATGACAGAGCTTTTCCAGCAAAGGCACTGACATAACTCCAGAAAAAAAAGAGCTTTCAGGTTTTCACACTCCTAGATGTCATATAGTTTTCTTAAAAAGAGTTCTGTCAGCCAGTTGTTTTACTCTGCTGGGCTTGTCTGCTGACAGAGGCACAGGTACAAGAATAATGAAAGGAACTTATTAGTGTAGGAAATAAACTGATCTTTTTGTAATTCTAACTTCTCCTTTAACTTGTGCCCTACTTTTCTACCCCTGTCATGAATGTAACAGTGCTCTAATACTACCTGTGTGGAGAACAAAGTATGGTAACGACAGGCATTTCTGTACTTGGCAGTAGGGATCATATGGTTCCATGTAGATAGACATGCAACTGATGTCAAATCAGAGAGAATATATGCCTAAAAGAAAGCAATTTCTGTTTCAGCTGTTTTTAATGGAAGATCATTATGGAGGATGACTTAACAATGAGAAGGTTATTTGCTTTTCAGACACATTCTAGCAGCTGTGAAGGTTTGTGTAACTGGTTCAGCCATCCACAGTTACATGCAAAATTATTTGCTGATTTTCCACAGTTTTTCATTTGTTAAACAAACACACAGATGGGTTGATTTTTGCACAGCACTTCAGGACTGGCCTTTACAACCACTGACATACTACTATAATGCATTTTACTGTCTCTTACCCACATGAAGAATAAAGATAATGTTCTCTTTTGTTGTTTGTAGCATGGAAAGTATGTGCTACTTTATAAAAGTGTTTCTGAAGTTAAACAATTTGCAATACTTACTAGTAGGAGATATTTTACAACAGTAATGGTAACACCTGATATATATGACATAAGATCTGCGAGCGTTCACTTTCCCAAATTCTGCAGGTTCTACAACTTTACCATCATCTCCTCTTTGCCCTTAAACATCTTCAGATATTGTATCAGCTCATCAGCATTCATCTCTCTTTCTTTGAACAATAAGCAAGTATTTGAATCCCACTTACAGTGGAGTAAGTTTAAAAAAGTAATAAGAAGCTATTTTCTTACAGGTAAGTATGATTTTGGAAAATCTAGCCAGCATCTGTAGGTCTCAGTGTGATGGTCGACCCAATGAAGTGTAATGCTTGATATTCTCTGGCAAAATAGGAACTTGGTTGAATTCTTATATTTTGTGATTTTACTGGGTCTTGTTGGAAAGGAGTTAATATTCTTCATAGAAACCTGTACAGTGCCGTGTTTTAGATCTGTGACCAACCCAGAGCTGATGGTAACACACAAATGTTTTACCTACTGCTGAGCAGTGCTTGCAGAGAGTCAAGGTTTGCATCAGCCAGTAGGCTGGGGGTGGGCAAGAGGTTGGGACAGGACACAGCTGCAACAGCTGATCCAAACTGACCAAACTGACATTCTACATCATAACATCACGTTCAGCAATAAAATTGAGGGAGGTTTTCTGAAGAAGCTGTTACTTAGAGAAAGGCTGGGCATTGGTCTGCTGATGGGAAGTGGTGATTGTCTTTACATAATTTGTGTGGGTTTTTTTTTTTTTTTTGGGGGGGTTTTGTTTGTTTTTTTCCCTTTTCCCTCACTTCTGAAACTGTCTTTATTTCAAACTGCAAGTTCTTCTCACTTTTGTCATTATGATTCTCTCCCCATCCTGCTGGTGTGAGCAAGCAATTGGCTGAGGGCTTAGCTCCTGGGGGCCTGGCTGGGATAAACTCACTACAGTGATCCAAAATAAATGCTAAAAATCTTCAGTAACACATCTCCGGCATTTCAGCGGTGATGGGATTAATATTTTGATAGTCCTAAACAATGTCAAAATATGGCTATCTGACCTGCTAAATCTTTGGTGTAATGTTTCCAGTCTGTCTGGCCTATAGGTCTTCTTTCTCATGTCAGGAGTCACACGGAACAAAGGCATCGAGGACCCTGCCACAGTGACCTCCTCTTTGATCCTGTTTTCCAGAACTGTTAAGACACTGGTGGTGCCTTCTTGCAGAGGAGTTTCAATGTGATGTTTCCACCTTGTCCAGCTGGAGGAATACTTGCCAATTACCATATCACATAGATAGTCACGTAAAGAGCACAGAAAAAAACCCACACCAAAACCAACCAACCAAAAAACCCACAAAAACCAACAAACCAAAAAACCCCACAAGAAACAAAACCAACCAACCACACACACACACACACACACACACACACACACACACATTTTCCCTCCATTTCTGCGTTTTTTCACTGTGTCTATTTGGGCACTTTTGTCCACAGGATCCAAACTGCTAGTGAAAGGAGTTTGTGCACCTGAAAAAATGTGGGGAAGGAACTGAGCAGCCACAAAAGATAGCAAAAAGGAGTAAATGACTACAGTTATTACAGTCCTAGCTAACTGATTCCATTCTATATAGAACACAGGGACAACAGTGATCAGGTCTGTCTGGACACAATATTAACTGCAGATAACTTCTGTAAAGCAAATAAGATTCCTTTCTTGAACACAAATAAATATGAAACACCATCGATATTACTTCACACACTGAAGAAAAACAATCAGTGAGATTCGTTTAGCAACTGGATGTATTTCTGTGGCTATTCTGTACTACTTCTATTGCCATATGGCAAGAAGTTACAGTAGATGGTCCAGTGATCTCTTCCAGTCCCAATCTCCAGGAACATAGTTTTATGCAAGCCCTCTTCTTTGTATTCATGCCCAAGACAATTTTTCTTTTTTATATTTTTTGCTCTTCTTTTTGCCAGAATCCTACTCTTTTTGATTGCTTGGGAATTATTTGCCTTGCTCAAGTAGTTTTTCCCAAAGGACTCCATTCCTTGCGCCAATGGTACATTGTTCTACCTCCTAAATGACAGAAGCTGCATATGCATTAAAGAAATAATATATCAAATTATGTGGTGGGGAAAGAGATATTCTGGCTTAAAATTGAATTTCATCTCCCTTGCTTTGGTCTGTGTTCCACCTCCAACCATAACTCACTGCCTCTAACCTCAGCAACACACAGGGTGTTCCAGACAGTAACAGGGTAATGAGATACACACAGTTCTCAAAATGCAACTCTAGGAAGCAAAATGGTCCCACTGCTCTAATGAAGGCAGGGCACGAGGCCAGTCTGGTAGAGAAATTCATTTTGTTTTCCAAATTATGCCTGGCCACTAGAACTGCTGAAAATATCAGAAAGTGGCCTTGAATCTCCAAAAAGATTAATTGTTTTACTAAAACTTAAAATGGAGCCAATAATCCACTGGCACTTGTAAAAGAAACAAGCAGGAAAGCACTGAATTCACTAGACATAAGTTTTCTACTGAGGTGTGAACAAATGACTATGACAGGGTTCCCTGGAGTTTCCAGCTGAAAAGTGGGCTGCTTTCTGCTTAATTCCCAAGTCATGTATGAGTGCTTAGACAAAGCTGGTTGGTGCATCACTAACCATATCTGCCAACATACTTTAGTTGTGACCTGTAAAGTAAAGTGCTCTTTATATTTATTTAGTCACTGGGTTTGGTCTCCTCTGAATTATAAAACTACATCTTGGATAAAATGCTGTGAGATTATGCTGTGAATGTAGTCCATTAATTCACACCAATATTTGTTTTTATCAGTATTAGATCAGTCCTGGCAGTTTTCCTTACAAATGTAATTTCTGTGACAGAGTAGCTGTTTTTATTTCCTGTGAAAATAACTCAGAAAATTTTCAGCAAGAGATGGGAATGTACCAAAATGCTGACTTCAATCAGTTCTGTGCACCTTTTTGCTCTACAGCAAGTGAAAAAGAACATTTTCTTTGTTTTATTATAACAGTCAAATTTAAAGTGACCAAGAAAAGAGATAAATGGTTTCTGCAGAGTTCCTTTTGAGGTTTATTTAAGAAGATTTAAAAATTATTGCTTTTAGAGTACTTTTAGCAAGTTTTGTGCAGTCTACTTTTCTAAAACTTTATGGATAAGTGAAAGCAGTATGCCATGCAGTGAATGCAATTATATATGAGGAAAAAGTATATGTTTGATTGTGGCTTAAATAACTAGCTTTCCATTTGTTACACACAGAAAGAAAAGATGACTTTGTGAGGATTTAATGTTGTGTTTTATTCAACTAAAATCAGAAGTAGTCTATAATTACACCTTAGATTGGTAATAGTCTTCTGGAAAATCATCAAAAAGCAAACAAACAAGGCTTAGAGATTTGAATGCTCATATTTCCATTGTGTAAGGAGCTTTTGAATCAGGAAAAAAAAACCTTAGAACGAGTTCCTGACTATTATAAAATCATAGGATGGTTTGGGTTGAAAGAAACACTAAAGATCATCTAGTTCCAATCACACTGCCATGGACAAGGACTCCTTTCACTAGACCAGGTTGCCCAGAGCTCCATCCAGCTTGCAGTGGAACACTTCCAGGAATGGGGCATCCACAACTTCCCTGGGCAACATGTTCCTTAACAACTTCCCAGTAAAGAATTTTTTCAAAACATCTAATTGAAACCTCCTCTCTTTCAGTTTAAAACCATTTCTCCTTGTCCTGTCACCTTTGGAAGGATAAGTTTTCATAGGTCCAATCAGTGTGTTCAGGACCAGCCCTTCAGATCTGTAGAGAGGCCAGATGATTTGTTGTGCAGATTAGGAATGGGAAATGGGTGCAGGGAAGCCCTGTTCAGTAGTTCTCATAGGTCACAGATCTAAATGCCAGATATAATATTGGCATTTAGAAGTGCCGAGTGGGTAGTTTTAGGACTGTTTGAGGACCTCAAGGGTTTAAGTTGCACTTCTTTAGCAATCTGAGACTGCTTCTTTGCATGTGCCACATACACTTGCCTTCAGAAGAGAAACTCCACCATCTGCTTGGCCACAGAACTAACATATCCCCCAAATGACAAAGGTTTTGCTCCCCACTCAAGTTTCTAACAGAATAATCTTGTATTTTCAGTTAGCATTTTCTTGGTGGCAGCAGGAGGGTCTGAGATGCATAGCAAATTGCTTATGCAGTCCATTGGCCTTCTGCCACTGTGCCACAGGATTGCTTCAATGGCATGATCATTCTTCTGTCACTGGCAATTGCTCATACGTTCCCCACGGTCATAGCTGTGACGAGCAGGGAAGGCATTCTAGATGTAGACATGGTTCATGGATAGTTGCATTACAACCCAAAATTCTCTTGAGAATTGAATTTTAAGCCAACCTAGTCACAAATTGTAGTAGGAAGATTATAAAAGATTTAAAATGCATGTATTTCCTTTCTTCCCAGAATGTAAATGTCAAAATGGAATCAAAGATTTTCACCACCATATGAGTTTATGTTCTTTGTCTGCTGAGATTGGAATTGTAAAATGTCTTAAAGATGCCGTCCAGAGTTTTGGGATATGCTTTTCCAGAGGAAAAAATATTTTGTTTTATAAAAATCTGTCAATTAGAAATCAGATCTTATCAGGGTGAATCCTTCTGAAATACTATTTCAGCAACAGAAAATTAGCTAAGATTCAGATTTTTGTTCTCATATAATATATATGTCTTTGGCTTTGTCTGATGCTGAAAAGATATTTGTTATTTTCATGTCTGAGTATGTTGTAATAGCTGATTTGCAGAAAATATCAGCAACATTTAACAGGCCAATGATGTATAGCACTGAACTGGAGCTTGCAAGGCTTGGACTCCTTCACACTTTCTGTGAGACTGCTGGTAAATCACTTCAATATTCTTGTGCCTCAGTTTCCCTGTTTGTAAAATAAAGATTTTTATATTCCATTCCTTGGTAAATTCACTTGATATCTACCAGTCAAAAAAAGTGTGTATTACCAAGCAAAATGGAGAAAGTTAATTTTTAAAGGCAGTATTTGGCACTTCTTTTCTAGTTCCATAAAAAATGTATGGGGAAAAAAAGTAAAGAACCAAGTATTTAGAATTTTCTTTTTCTAGAGCCCTATCTTATCCCCAAATGGAATGTCATCAATTAAATGACTAAGAGGAGCCTGAAATGTATCTTGTATGCTACTTTTTATGAATATAATAAAAAATATGAACAATGAAAAATATATCCAGAACTTCACATAATTTTATACTCTTCAGAGTAAATAACTGTATTTATTACCTGTTTTGCATAATGAAATTATTATTCTTATTTCCATTCAGAGAAAACGTAGAAAAATCTTTATACAGAGCCTACTCTAGATTGACTATTGTTCAAATGAAGGCAATTTTGCTGTATCTGCATGTTTCTGACACTAGACCTGTGTATATTTGTAGCTTTTCTCTAAGAAATGAGAGGTTTGGGGTCCACTTTGGTTATAACATTTAGTGGAAAGGCATTTTTTTGGTAAATCTGGGTACTCTGAAAAAAATCTCATAAAAGACATCGGTCTCTTGCTATTTAAGCTGTAAAGAAGGTTTCTTTTCACCTAGAGTATGAGCTGCCCTTCCATTTTTTTTCCTGTCTTAGCTTTGAAAAAGCAGGTTCATTTATCACTTTGACTCTTTTGGCTTTTGAGTCAGCAGAGTTTGAACACCTCATATCTTTTTCCCCTTCCTATTTTTGAAAGACAGCCACAAATACTATACTGAGCACAAATAAAGACAGTCTTTCTCCTGAAGAGCTTTACAGGTAAACACTTGGAAAACTAGACATTCTAAGAAATCCAGATGTTTGGAAGGACTTGAATGCAGAAAGGTTGCTGTGTTGGCTGAAGCTAAGCATGAATGCTTTTACCAAAATATGCTACTAAATTTAGCCTGGGTGGCTAAAGAATATTTCCTTTTTTACCCAGAGATTTCTCACTATTATGTTGTAGGGTCTCATTTGGCTCATAAATGTGGCCACAATAACAGCTCTGGAGACCAACAACTTCACTTATTTCCTGTGTGATCTTCAAAAACCTCGAATACCAGTGTTTCTTCCATCAAACTAGGAATGAAACACATCTTGTCAGAATATTATTTATGTCAGTTAATTTTTTAATGTCTTCTTAAACACAATCAAGTTAGTGACAATTCTGTTAAGAATCTCTTTAGGTTACACTACAGCCAAATCATCTTTAGAACATCTTATTGCATATAGCAGCTGCATATAGCTACTACAGTTCAGGAAACTCCTGTATTCCCAATCCATCAGACTGCATCACTGTTTGGTTGTTCTCAAAATGAAGCAGGACTTGATGGTTCTTTTTTTTTATTATTATTTTTCAAAAATTCCATTTACTGCTCAAGAGCATAGTAACAATGCCAGGATTTTGTCACTGCTCTGGATTTGAACTGACCTCATGTTTTGATGCAAATGTTCTGAAATTCATTCATAATACTGTTGCATTTGTGCTATGTTATGGAGATGCTGGGAGTGTAATTCACCTCTTCCTCATTGTAATTTTATAGTAGTGCAATCCCAGTGCAACTCTGTTAGAACGTGGTCTGGGAAGTGGAGTCTCGCCTGCAATGTGTATACTTGGGAGCTATACAAACACAGTTAGAGAGGAACATATATTTGCACTACAGCCAACATGATAAAAAAGAAAGACACCCCTCTGACTTTTTGGAGGAGGTCTGCATTAATATAAGTGTAAGTGAGAATAAAACTTGAATCCTTGATTGTTTTAATTTTACTTTTTTCGTAAATAGTTTTAAATCAATTAACACAGAGAAGTAAATTTAGTACCTTTTGATTATGAAAAATCTCCTCAAAATAAAAGATCAAGTAATTGTTTATAACTTCTAAACTACTTTTTAAGACTGTGTTATGAAGTAAAAAACCTTTACATATGGAGGTCTCGCAGGAGCTGCCATTCATTAATGTTTTAAACAAGTGTTTCATCGAGCAACATATTTAAATAATTCCACAACTTGCTGTGCTTAAACAAGACAGATTTTCACTAGAGCAAGCATAAAGTTGAATGCACATCAACAATTAACCAAACTTGTTTGTACAGTGTGTTTTATCAAACAGGTAGAGTGGCTTTTCAAATACATTAATTTAAGTGTTGATCACCATTGAAATCTCTGAAACAAAGTGGAAGATCATAGTATGCATGCAGTCACTGTTTAGAAAATGTAGGTAACTATTCTTTCTACGAAGTCTGATGCTATTTCCAAGGGACTTAATGGGAGCCAGATTGAGCTTTTTCTTTTGTGTTAGTGATACAGGCATATACATATATATATGTGTGTGTGTGTATAAATGTAAAATATTATATTTGTATATATAAAAAAATCTATATGTATGATATTTTTTAAAAAAAATCATAAACAAGTGTATGGTGCAATTGCTTATGTTATAAACAAGTAAATAGGAACCACTTGCTAATGGTTTCAATATTCCACCCATTGACTAACACAAGACCCAAAGCCACAAACTCTGATTACACCAAATATCATATAGGTATAGCCAGGACTACAGTGCACAATGACACCTTCATTTCCCTCAGCTCTCTGCCAAGGAACCTCATCAGGTTTAGAGAACTGGTCTATTATTAACACAGGAATTTTATTGATGTTGTATCTGGGTTAGTCTACCGACACTGGTGGAATTTCTCTAGTGTAAATAGATGAATAATGACCTCTGTGTGGAAAAATTCCTTTGAGAATATCATGTAAGACTGCACAATACCTTATATTCCTTTGTCTTTTCGGTAGAGTGCCCTGGAAGAAGCAAACTTCTTTTTTCTTTCAAGTAACAAGGTCCATAACTTGTTCCATAATGATCGAAATGTAAGGGCTCTCTCCGAGAGGATTCTGTGCTGTGCTTCATGTGCTGCAGCTTGTGATTTGCAGCAATCTACAAAGCATGAACTGTCAGGGGCATTCCAGGGGTTCTATTTTGGCAAGAAAGGCTAGAAACAGTTGCAACAATTATTCTTCTATGTACCAATAATTCTTTGGTGTTTGTGCGTTTGTGGTGTAAAACCCACTGTAATGCACATTTGTGTTTTTGAGAAAACCTTAGAGGAAATATATGTCAACATTTATATAAACTAGAACTGTCTAATCTTAAGGGCACTAAATAAAGACTATGGAGATTCTTTCCTTCCTCTGCTACATACTCTTTGTTTCAGTAGAGGGAAAAGTATCTTAAGGGTTCTTGATTTTCTCGGTGCCTTCTATCTTCTTTTTGACTCTTCATAATTTGACCTGTACAAGTTTGGTGAAAGAATTTTTTTAATGTGCTATGCAAATAGGACCTTTTTTTTTTTTTTTTTTGACACATAAGTAAGATTGTAAAGCAAACTATAACATTACCATTCCCTATTTCAGTAATAGCACCATTTGCATTGTTCAATTTATTCAACATTCAGAGACCAGCCAAAGCACAAACTTTTCATAACATGGTAGGAAGTAATGATGATCTACTACTATACTTCTGATAAAAGGAATTTGTGTCAAAGCATTTGTTCCTACACAGCCTGATAATGCGGCACATAAAACAAAAATCTTATGGTTAATTTACATATTTATTTTTTTTTTAAGCACCAAAGAAAACCAGTTTTTCTCTGTTCCAGAGCAATGGCCTATCAGATTTTCCACAAAATAATTGCATTGTCTGGTAAAATGACTGAGTTGTTGTCCATGACAAAAATCTTTGTTCTTTTGGTAACTTGTGGAGAAATTTTGCCCTGGGTGAAGTTCTCAGTTTTGCTTAATCATTTGTTGTTGTTGATATTATCTGTTTTTATAGGAAAAATTCAGAATGAGAATGGTAGCAGTTTCACAGTCTCCACAGCTCAATAAATTTCTGAAACATTAAATATTTTGATAGCTTGTGATCCAAGAAATAAATAAACTAAGATTTATAATTTGGTATTTTTCTCAAACTGTTTACAAATGTCTAGAGGAAGAAAAAGATGTTATTTTGCAGTTTTGATGGTTTTTCTTTTGACTGCTAGGCTAAAATTATGAAATAGTGTGTATTCTAAAGAAGAATTAACATGAGCTAACTTTGAACATATAGGAACAGGGGACCCAGTTCTTCTTTTGTCTTTCTGTCCATTGTTTTTTCTGTGAAATAACATTAGAGTTAAAAAGGAGACTTATGAAAGGCGTGAAAACTGCCAAGAGACTTGCCATGGTTTTAAATCCACTTGTAGCCAACAAAGCCAGAAAAAAAATCAACGCAGGAGCAACATTAGGAAGTCTAAGGAATCATCAATAACATTATATGGGATATATGTCAGTACTGTGACTCACTGAAAAATACAGGGCCCAGTTACAGTCTCCTTCAGATTTGATGGCAAAAATCCCATTTACTTCAATAACACAGGATGGGAACTTCTATTTGGAACATTATTATGATAATTATTTTAGTTGGCTGAAGTACTTGTTTTAGTATTTCCCATAACTTGGATGTAAAATGAGTTTTCAACAATAGATGTAGTATACCATAGCAGCAGTATTCTTGTTAATGGTAGGAGATGTCAAAGAATTCACAGTCTACAGGTAATTACTCTTTTCTACACACAAATAATACATTTAATTTTGTGAAGCAACACTGTTTTCAAGTTATGCTGTAATTCACAGTACCTGGCTGGATGCCTGTGCAGAGAACTGGAAGGTCATAGGTGTTTTAGTGCAGCCTCTATGCTACTTGTAAATTCAAGGGACACATTACTTGTGTGTTAAAGACAGTTCAAATGTTATCCAAAAAATTGTATTTCACTGAGCTAGCTTAGAGACCAAGAAAGCAAGAAAAACAAAAGGTGTATTAAAGAGCAGCTCAGGAACAGAAAAAAGGTAGAAAAGGTCAGCATTGCAACCTGTCTTCCAGTCAGGGTTTACTAAAATTACATGAAGAATTAACAATGTAAAATTCTCCTTGACACTGGAAATATTATTCATAATAAAGTAATAATGAACTGAGGCATCTAAAGAAGCAGTTGCTTTTTTAAACCTGTTCACTCTAAAACTAGTTGTCATAGAGGTTGTTATTATTCTCATTAAAGTTATTGTCAGTGTTATTTATTGATTATATTAGAGTGTCTGTAAACAAAATTTTTATTTCTAACTTCCCCCCCCAGTTATCATGCTGTTTACTTCTTGGAATCAGCTGATTGGTTTTAAAGAAATGAACATTTCACAAAGCAATAGCAGTAATGCCTACAAGTATGGTCAGTCACACACTACTTCCTACATTAAATCCAAATGGGAAATTTTGATAGGCATAGCTATTTGGAATAAAACTATGTTCTAATGCCAACTACTTGCTGACCTGATAATTAAAGGGTCAATTGAATTTATTGGATTTAATTTTTTACTAGGAAAGCAATTTTGATAATTTTTAGGTTTAGCTAAAAAACTGTGAATAACTGCTCCAGTTATATATATTGAAGGATCATATTTTTAGGACTAAGAGATAATTCAAAACATATGTGCTCCAAAGAGTGCCTTTGTACACAACTTTCTCAAAACAGGTTCCATCAGTTCCAAGGTATTTATGCTGCACTTTCCTATAAACCACAGCAGGCTGAGGTGAATAATTGAGGTGACTGACATAACAGGGTGCTGCAGGCAATTGCATCCCTTGGATGACTGAGGTGACATGGGATCCTCAAAGAGAGAAAGGACTCTTGCTAACTTGGGCAAACAAGGTGCTTCAGGTGCCTGCAAGACCTGTGGGACCTGGATGTCTTGAGTCACTAAGGTGACTGCAATGACCCAAGACACTTGACATACCTTAGGCAATCCACACTCCTCTGACTGTTATTACAGAAGTAGACGAACACAGAAATTCCAGTTTTCCATGCCTGGAAATCAGCTACAGCACAAAGGTTACTAAAGTTCTGATGTTTGTCAAACTTTGGAGGTCTAAAACTCCTATCCCTGAGCTGCCTAAGGCTATTTGTCATGGTGTCCCACCAAAATTTTCTCTAAAAATAATTGAAATATTACTGAGGTATAGCCTTTGGCACTTTCTCTGACAAAAGGCCACTGCTTTGACTCCCACCATAGGGAGACACCTCCATTGACCTTGTGCAGAAAAAAGATGAGCGGTAACCTGGGGACAGCAAGGGCTGCTGACAGTAGGCACAGTCCAGATGAGACCTTGGACACAGCATAAATCCAAACTGCTGATGAGGCTAGGGCAGAATCATTTTTTGGTGATAGTAGTACAAAAAGAGAAAGATGCTATGAGTGGACACAACTGAAAATCCAATGCACTGTTTTGCTGTTGATTTTTGGCTATTTTAGTTCTGCCTTCGCTATGACCAAAATGTAATACAGCCTAGGAAAGTGGTTCAAATAGTGTTCTGAATGAAATATAATCATTTTTATTTCCTCAAGCCAAAAGTATATTTAGCTCTGGAACAATAGATCTATCGTTGTACTAATGGAAGTAGTGAATAGATATTGTAATCAAAGTGCATATTTATGAGGTGATAAAATATTACTCCAAAGGGTTGTGCCTCCAGCTCAGTACAACCCTTTTTTTGAAGTTACAATGGCTCTGCAGAATGGACAGCTCCTACGTTTATTTCCTTCTTTTTTTCCAGCCAGTACAACAGAATGGGCTGTGGACATGAAAAGTAGTGTAGTGGCAAAAAACCAGAGCAGTCTGCCCTCTAGTTTACCCTTTTATATTGCACCAAACATTGCACTTCATAGACAGGGCTCTGGGGATTTAACATTTCCTAGAAATACTTTGTATAACTATTTGGTCCATTGCTTCCTATTACCTTTGTTGCATTAAGATGATATAAACAGTATTGTACTGTATGTTTAGCCATCTACTTAATGTAAAAAATATCTATTGTCCATTAAAACATTTAATTAAATATTTAAATAATTTTTTCAGTGTGAAGCAGACATTTTAGGCTAAGCTTTTTGAATCTTAGAAGTATTAAATCATGAAGAGTAAGTTTCCTCTATTACACTGTGGGTTGTGTAGTAACACAGCAGTTATTTTTTTTTTGCTGATCATCTCTAGCGAAATGTTAAAGATCTGCCACTTTCACTAAAACCATCGATTTGTTTTGGGTAGGTTTGGGTTTTTACATCTGTTCAGGTTGTACATCTTAGTTAAAGGAAGTGAGAATAATATCAGTGCAGCACACAAAGATTACTTTTCCAGTTGGCACTGTCAAGAGTGGAAAGTTCTGTTCATGTGTGCAAACCCCTTCATATTATAAACCATTACTTTATCTTATTATCCAGTCACAACTGAGACCTGGTTTGCTCTTCTCCTCCTTTGAGCTTGATAAGGCTGTCTCATAGCAAAATTAAACAAATGTTCTCTGAGAATGGCCTGATGATATAATTGTAAGATGGAACTCTTGGAACCATGAGTGTACTGAACTTTTTATTAAATATCTTCTTTCACAGCTTGGTTGAGCTCTGTACCGAAAATTGTAATGAAATTCAAGATGTGCATGCAGGGCTGAACAGCCTGGAGTGAATTTGGTTGTGCAAGAAAGGTTTATGATGAGGGAGGATGAGACTGAATTAGCACTGAAATTGTATTATATCATTCTCAGTAGGAGGAGTATACTTTAATTGACCTGTGTATGAAAAACAAAGAAATGTTAATAGCCTTATTTACTGAAAGATATAAGCTGTATAATAACTTTATCTGCCTCTAACATGGTCATATACATTACATTCAAACACTTATGGTTATAATCTTCTTTATTCCTTCACTCTTAACATAACAGAATCAACCAGGTCTTAAAGCACACTGGGTGATACTGTGATAAGCATCAGGGTGTACCCACACTCTTCATCAAACATTAAAGGGTTTGAAGGCAGGAGTCTGGGATGACTTTTACACCCTATGCAATCTACTGATTCCTCCAGGGTGTGTGTCAGGAATATGGGAACTGAGAATCAAGTTTTTTAAAAAGCAGATGCAGTAGAAGGCGTATATATATATGTCTGAGTGCTATAATGGCAACTGGTCTTTCAGCAATTCAGAGCCGAGGAAAGGCATTGATAGTATGCAATATTATACTTATTATTATATATGTGTCAATATTATATATGTGTCAATGTATTCCATTCCATTTCTGATTTATTTGCAAAGCTGGCATCATCCATTTCTACCTCTGCAGTAAAACTACTTTTCAGAGCAGGGAAAAGAACAGTAAACATGTCCATTTCCATCAGTGAAGATAGTTTTTACCACGGATTTACCCTGAGTGACAAACAAATGTTTTGATCATTGCCTATAATGATAGCAGAAGCTTCTGTGGCTGAGAGAAAGCCATAGTGAAATACAGTGCTCTTCTAGCCGAAGGCAGATAAATTTAAGGGGGGGGGGAGAGAAAACAAGAAAAATAGAAACCTTCCTTATTTTATTTCTTACTGGTGTGAGTAACTAAGCACAGAGAGAACCTGCCAGAAGTGGTTGATTTTTTGGTCACAGCAGATCCTTAAAAAAACCACAAAAACCCACACACATGAAAAAACTGAAACCAACCAAACAAAACAAAAACGAGAACAAAACAAAAAAACCAGAACTGTTAAAAAAAGATACTGCAACTCTTAGAGGAATTATTTTTCTGCACAAATTCTTAGAGCAAGGGCTTGTATTATTGAGGAGGAAGCCTGGATGTTCACAGTGGTCATTTTAGCTTCAGCTGTCAAATCATCATCAGGAAGTACATGATGATGAGAGTTTAACAATTCTCCATTTTTGGAGGCTGTGACAAGCGTTACTAGAAAAAAAGTCATGTGCAAAAAATATTTTCAGCAGACATTCCTATTCCAAACAATATAAGATGAGCAGAAAAAGCAAAGCCATTAATATAATAATTTATGCTGATTTTTCATAACCTGGTCTATCCTGTCACAATCATGACATTAAAAATATCCCAGAGATATCTTATCTGCACTTCATGACCTTCATCTGTACACCAAAGAAAAAGAAAATCCCCCCAAAATGCTCTACCCAAGAGTTTTTCACAAGGATGAACCCTATTTTCCTTAGGAAAAAAATCCAACCAACCAAAGCCAACAACAAAACAACAACAACAATAAAAATCCCACAAAATCTTTGGACTAAACCAATTAAAAGCTTATAGTGAATTTTAGATTTACACCCTGTCACACCTGCAAATAGCCAATATCTTGTATTTAATTTAAGTATATACCAGGAAGGTATCAACTGGAAGACACTAACCTAGATCAAAGGATCTGACAGTAAGAATTCAGACATGCAGATGATTTCCCTTATTAGGTCATTTTAGTGACTAATCAATTAGAAATACATGATCTACTTGTACTGAGAATCTCTTCTAGCCACTAGTTTTATATTCCAGTCCTGTTCCTCATTAGTTTAATTCTATTCTGATATCTACAAGCATATTAGTCTCTAATCCAAAATCTTTGCTATACCATGACAGTGCAAACCATGATGTGGCTTATGAGCAGGCTCAGAAAGCATCTGAAATCTTCATTTTGCTTTTGAATCTTGTGATAGCTGACTATAGAAAATACCCATTCTCCTACAAAGCACAATGAGAAATCATAGGATTTGGAATCCACTCACCTTTCTAACTTCTGTGATCAGAACTTTATGCAGTGACTGCATTTAACTCCCTTGGAGATAGATGTGGGCAGTAAGAGTTATGAATCTTTTCAAGACGTCAACTTTTTCCTTTCCTTGTTTCACCTGCACCAAGTCAAGGTGTAGTGACAATGTCATTCCTCTTAGGTAAATGCAAGACTGAGTGGTACTCACATTTCTAATGATCCCAGAGAAGAAAGAAAGAAAGAAAGAAAGAAAACTTGTCTTGGCGACTCCTGGCTCTGCAGCAGCTGAGGGAGCAGTGACTATCAGAAGAGGCTTGCAGTGTCACATTTCTCATCTGTGATTGCCACTGCAATACTGCTTTACATTGGACTGATAGTGCTTTGGTGGTGATACAGCTTTTAATCTCTTATCAGGACTAAGTAGCTATCTAATGCATTTTTTGCAATCATTTGCCATAAAACAGATTGTTTCACTTAAGAGGAAATTAGTATCATGTTCATGATATTCTCTGGCATATTTTGGGTTTAATGAATCTTTCTTTAGTTGGAACATGAGGAGGTTTGTAGAAGTTTTTCTAAACTCTTGTGATAATTTTTAGAAATATTTGTTATATAGTTTATCAATACTCATGTATTTCCTGATATTTTGCTCTCCCCTCATCCCATGCTTTATTTATGCTGTAATATTTTCATGAGTAAATTCCATGATGGAGTAATTCACTGAATACGTGAGAAAAACATTAGTAATGGAAAGCAAATGCATGAATATTGCATAAATTCCATGTATTTGCTTCATGCCCTAAGGACACCTTTATTTGTACTAGATAATGTTTCATGAACAGTTCAAGTTCCTGAAATATGTTTGTTGTTTGGTTGAGCAGATGTATCCCAGTATAGTCACAGATGAAACCAAGCAAAATATATAAAAACAACTCCTCAGGGCACCATAAACTTTTAAGGTCCAAATCCTGGTGTCAGCCGTTCATGTACAACTCCCAGTGATGTCAATGGAAGTTTCATGTACATATCTGAAAACAGATGATGTCCTTTATCATAGCAAGGGAGAACATGCGCCAATAAAGTTTTGACGAAAACAGAAATTGGAGTTCATGAGAGGAGCGACCTAAGGACTGTCAGTCCCACTTCAGATACCTCTCAGTTGCCAGCATTATCCTGTTGCTTAGCAGTCAGAACAGCTTTCAAAAAAAACCTCCTCACTTTTCTATAGTTTTGGTGTATAGCTTGGATAAAAGTCACATCTGAAATACTCTGGTTATCCTGGATTCCAGATGGGCCAACTTCACTCATTGATTCAATAGGGATACAGACTGAGGCTCCTGTCAGTACATAATTCATAAACTGATGCCCACCTAACTCTACCTGGAGGAAACTCTACCAAGATCAGAAGAAATGGCCTCTAATTGCACCAGGGTAGGTTTAGATTACATATTAGGAAAAATTTCTTCACTGAAAGAGGGGTCAGGCAGCAGAACAAGTTGCCCAGGGAAGTATTGCAATACCATTCCTGGAAGTGTTAAAAGGCATATGGATGTGGCATTTGGGGAGATGGTTTAGGGGTGAACACAGTGGTTCTGGGTTAATGGTTGGACTCAATGATCTTGGAGTTCTTTTCCAACCTTAATGATTCTATGATTCACAACTCTTATCTCTGTTTTCCTTCCCATATTTCAAGGAGCTACCTGTGGGTGCAGACAGCATCAGCTACATAAGCAGGTTGTCTGGATTCACCCTACAAGCTTTTGGTATCCAACTGGGAATTGGTGGTTGGTGTCCACAGGCAGCTGCTTCTAGAGGCAATTCACCTCACGTTTGAGTTGAATTGCCCTCTCAAAGCACCTGGTTGCCCTCATCTGCTCTGGAGAGAGACAAGGGAACTAAATTCTTAACACAGGCATCACAGTTTGGACCCTAAAACTTGGCAGAGTAAATCTAGAACAGAATGTTCACCACATTGTAGACTTCTACCCCAGTATGAGCTACAAAATAATGATATTATGCAGATGTACTGCAGTGTATGGCTATCTGAGTTGAAAATAAACGAACTATACGCTAATTGCTGAAAGAAATAGTGAAGTTTTTCTGAGCACCAGAAAGAGTGGAAATCTGTTGTCTGGCCTTTTCTTGATGATTTGATTAGCCCTCCTGAATGCCTCATTTGGTTCTGTCTTTGACAGAAAGGAAACTCTAGTCCTACATGTTAATAGAGCAATTTGAGACACTGCACTAGGATCTGTGTGTGAGGAAACTCAGCTTTAGTGCTGGCATTAATTGCTTACTCAGCAGCACATGCAGTCAATGCATTTTAAGTAATTGTCTATTTATTTCTGCACTCTTTGGCTGTTGAGATTTTGTCATGAGACAGGCCAGATGGTACAGACATTGACACCTGTAATTAAGAGAGAAATAAATGCCACAGCATTACGTGTACCCCTTGTAAAAGCCCACAGCTTTTTTTAAAAATTCTGTTGGCTGTGCTTGTGGGCTCAGCTGTATTTTGAATGCTGAATTTCTTATAAGAACCCATAACTGTTCTAACATGACTCCTAGGAATCAATTTTCATTTCCTAATTTAGTTGATGACAGACTTGGGAAGATCTCTTCTAGGAGTCCTTTCTTATTGTGCAAAAAGAAGGGAATGTATTTAATGTAACCAGCCATACAGCAATATCTAAATAGCAGAGTTTAAAGGCAATCGGTGATGAAATTCTGTCAACACAGCCTCAACTGATATGTAACACCACAGAATCAATTACCAGATTCAATTTTCTACAAGCTTTCTCTTTCCTTTTTAGGTAAATTGTAAATATCTCACATGACTATTTCTTTAACTTGCTTAATTTTCCTAGAAAGCAGGCAGTGACACTGCCTCTGTCATAAACCCTAAGTATTCATGCTTTGATTCATAAGGTGGGGGGAAAATCCACATTACCACTATTTACAGTCACCTCCTGATGAAAACAACAGAAAAAAAAGCTGCTACCAATCAAGCATGACTTTATGAAGTTAACTGATAGCACTGAAAGAGGAATTTGTAAAATCAAGACAGGAAATAGAGTCCCTGACTGTATTTATTTTTGACCAAAAAGCCCAAATATGCACATTTCCTTTTGAGTTTTAAAGTCTGTAACTAAGAACCTGCTATGGCACTCGCACACTAAAACACCTAAGCCGTTTACATTAGTATGCAAACTGTTTATTCAACTGAATGCACTACATATAGGATGTTTATATACCTCACTATTTATATAGATCATGATTTAGTTTAAGCAGAGAAGAACCAGCTAAACTTACATGAGACAATGTGTTGATAGCCTGGATTTTCTTTTCCCATTAAATCTTCCTTAAGTAGGTGGTCATCTAGTCTCTGTAGATGACTTAGAGCAGAAAATGCACAAATAAAATATTTTTTTTTTCCTGTCAACTTACACCTACAGGACCTATATGTCCCACAAATAGGATTTTACTTCCTGTGAGTGTCTCTGGAGGTGTTGTGTCCAACATATGCCTTTGGCTGCTGACAACTTTTCTTTTCTCTATCACTTAGGCTGCTCACCCATGACACAAAAACTCCCATCATAGTGAACTCCATTACCTAAATGAGATGGAGCAGGGAGAGAAACCTTAGTTTCTCCTTTTGTGTATGCAGCTTTTAGGCAGTAATATGGACACAATGAATCTATTGGAGTTGGGAGTAATGGTGTGAGATTGCTCACACCATTACTTTAGATGGAAATTGAGTTTGTGCTGTCTGCACTGAAGTCTTCTTGAGGCTCTGCTTTCTGTGTTATTTTAATTCTCTTTGCCTCAAGGATAATGAATATGGAATTTTTCAAAGACCTTTCCAGGCAGCAGTCATTCCTAAGCATCAGTTATGTAACACTGGGATTTTTGCCTTTGAGAAAGTTGTTTATTTATTCGCATTATTTTTCTAGTACACTAATTATGACCTACCCTGTTTACCCTAACCCACTGGAGCAATTATTTTAAAGCTAAAACCTCGAAGTAAAAGCTTTCATTTAATCAAATTTTCATTGTTCATGCATTACAAATTAAGAGTTTGAGTCTCTCCTATTCACTTATACATTGTAACTCCAGGCTTTTATTTTTCAGTGAGCTTTGGAGTTAATTTCAGCTCTGATCACTAGCAGTTAGAACTTTTCAGTGCTGCCATTTTGCTCTCATCACTTGTTCATTTGTGTTATGATACCACCTGGGAAAAGTCAGACCCCATGACACTACATGCTGTGCCAAAAAAGACCATGGAGATGGTCCTAGGCCCCATCACCTTGAAATGGTGTAACATTTTTCTTTAAAAGCCAATGATAAAACAATGTGCCTACCAGATAATAATACTTCATTAATTAGTTCTACTGTCTTTGAGTACACAGTCATACATGAGCATCACATTGCTGGAAGAAAGACATCAAGTGCGCTACAGAACCACAGTTAAAGTACATTAAACTTTACTTATTATCATGTTGTGGGTTAGATTCAGAAAATACATACAGATATAAGAGGTAAATTGGTATAAAATATAAAATATAAAAATTTATATCTTATATAAATATAAGATATAAATTGGTATTGTCTTTGGTGCAAATGAAGGCGACCAACCTGCTTAGGAAAACAGGCCTTTCTCCTTGACAAACATATTACCCAGTTCAGTTTCCTGATACTCACAGCACAGTGTGTCCCAAACCGAGAAATGAATTGCATCAGGAGACACAAATGACCACAACACCATCACTTTCGAAATAATATCTGTGATTCACCTTGACTTAGCATTGGATGAGCACCTCTTTTTGTAAGTCACACCACACCCACTTATGAATAAAGCAGCACAATAAGCAATCTATAAATTATTCAGGTAATCTCTCTTATAAGGAGAATATGAATTATTATTCCTACTCTTACATTGTTGAACTGTATGCATGGTAGGAAACAGTTGGGTGTTTGTCTTTATGGTGGAGAGGGGAATGAATGCAAGCTTCACTTTAAATCCATGAAAGAAAGGAAGCTCTGACAATTTGAATTTTGCCCTGGATGACATCTGAATGTTTTTAAGAAACTGAGTTCGTTATACTTGATAGTGAGCTGTCCACTCAAACAGATGCCCACTGTGAAGTTTTATAGAGTTGTATTAAATGTGTTGTAAATTGTCAAGCCAGAAAGTGACGTTTTGAAATTTCAACATGTTTTGTTCTTGCATCATGTCCTTGATATCCCTTCTGAAGATGTATATATTTTAATAGAGTGGAAATTCAGTTTAATTGAATGAGATGGTGCATAAAACCAGTCATTCTCTTACTTTGTAAAAGTAAGTTTAGATGTTTAGATAGTTTGATAGTTTATACACATTTACTGAACAATCAATGGTTTTGTTTCCAGATGGGTAAGTTTCAAATTACTGTTATGCCTGAATTTGACATGACTCATGAATGTAGAGTTTGATTCAGATGGAGGGACATCTTTCCACAGCCATGATTAAAGCCCCTTGGCTGCAGAAGAATAAGACAAGGCCTGAACAGGTACTATATAAAGTATGGAATCCATAACTTCAATGATTTAAATACCCCAGGCCCTCAAGCACTGAATTCCTCTTCCACCGATTGCAGACAGAAGCCCTTCTGGACTTGTATACAACTCTGGAACAGTCGTCTGGCCTTCGGGGCACTGATAGCAGAGGAGGGAGACAAAAGCACATAGAACATGCAACACAAGAAAAAAAGAGAAGCTGGGTACACAGCAGCTATCGAGGTGCTGTGGAAAATAGAGTTGTGTCTTGTCAGTATCCAGATTTTTGAGATTTTGATAGAACAGCATAATGGATTCAGTGCAGGATTGTAAATTAAGGGCTATGTCCTCATGGGAGTGGAAGCAAGCAGTCACAGAGGCACAGACAAATGGCATAGCAGAGCAGTAATATGAGCGTTGCAGTGTTTAATTCCCAAACAAAGTGATCTAGAAGCGAATTCATCTTGGCTGTGGTCCTCATTACAGGCAGACCAAAAGCGAAGGAGTATGGCACCTCGACAACTCAAATCCCTTCATTGTCAACAGATGTGAGCACAGCTGCTCACACAATACCGGTGTTGAAATGAGCATTCAAGCATGGGCTGACATGTGTTTAGGGCAGAACAGGACATAGCGAGTGTAGAAATCAAACTGAGGGTTGGGAGAACAACACTTTCTGTTCACAGAAGGACTGATCATATGTTTAACAGGTTCAATCTGTTCTCATCCTGATATAGTAGCACAACCACATGGCTTTGTTATCCTGGTGCAGAGTAGTCAAATGAAAGGGATTTTTTCAAATTAGAACCATATTCCAATAGTTGCCTGCAATCCATAACTCCATGTTCCTCTGTATTAAGATGCTTCAGGGCTGTATCCTCTCTGTGATGCACAGCGTAGTTTGGGTTAGAAGTAGGGGAACACCAGCTTGCCCTGGCTGTTCGGAGATTCTTCCACATATTCCCTTTTCCTCTCTCATCAGGGATTTGGATTTTTCCACTTAGCCCAGAAATTGCTCTCTTGCAAGGTCTGGCTAACAGAGTGGATGTGCACATCACTTTGTTGTAAGAGAAAAAGGAAAAAAGAGAATTTATCATGCTTGCTGGGGGGGGGGGGGGTGTTTATTTGTTTGGGTTTTTTTCCACTTTGGGGGTATATGGTTTTACAGGCATTAAATACACATAGAAATTTTACTGAGTCTTTTTTCTGCTCCAAACTTCCTCCTGACATTTGCTTTACTCCAGCCCCTACCCACAACTGCTCTGGCCATATACTCTCTTATTTCTGAGCCATTTTCCAAAGCAAAGTCTAATGCAGGATCTTGTCTCCTGATAACTTCATAGTTTCTTGTTTGTTGGGAACTGCTTTATTCTGTTACAGTTCAAAATGCTTCACAAAGAAAGCACGATTGTAGTGCTAATATGTAGTAATCATAACAGTGATTTTTTCCTATATATCACAGATATTCTTTGAAGATTTGAAAACATGCCATGAACACCTTTCACTGTCCCCTGTTTTATAGTGACCCCTTCCCATTTGGTAAGAATTTATTCCCTTTGCAGATGGCATAAAAAATTTCAGTTCATATTTTTGAAATTTGATAAGCCTGACACTGTTTACCAAAAATTCTTATTAAGAAATAAAAATAAATAGCCTGACTCTGTGCATGATTTAACTCCCTCATTCATAAATATCTGCATATTTAGGTACTTGAATACGAAGCTGGATATATAACTCGAAGCATTTAAATTTGAATTTGTTAGAGGGACTTTGCTCAAGGTGATACAACAATTAAGTGGCAGAATTGGAATCAGACCCAGGTCTTCCAGTTCCCACAACACAGAAAAATCACTGGCTCATGCTACTTCCTCCCAGGGTCAATCTATATTTAATGTGAGCATTGTATCATTCAAAGAAAAAATAAATGGTTCCAAAACTTAACATGCATAATTTAGTTTAAGCAAAATTGACACTTTTCTTCCTGCAAAGTATTCAGCAGTGCTATAGATTCTGTAAAAATTAGAAGCTAAAATGTGCTTGAATTTCAGAGGGAAATAATGTTGAGACACATTTCATGCACGTATATTAGTGCAAATTTTAGAGCTGATTCTTCAGCTGAGTTAATTTTGAGGAACATTTTAGCTGTTATAATTTTGGCACAATTTTCTCCCTACTATTTTTCTATCCAAGTAATTCTTCTAAAGATATCAAATTAAGGATGAAAGTAAAAAAAAAATTAAAATAATAGTTTAAAATGTAATCTATCATAATATTTTGGTTAAGAAATTATTTTGTAGTTTTCCTAATTGAATTATTTTGAATTATGTGATATTATCATGTATTATTTAATTAAGCCTATTGAAACTTATTCTACTAATCAAAGGTTTAGCAAAGTAGTACTAATAAAATAGTAGTGAGAAAATGGCACAACCCTAGTTATAGGTGGTGTTAAATTTTAGCCATGCATGGGTTTTCTTCTGAATCTGATTTGGTTTTGGCAAAAATAAGTCTTTATGTGAATCCCTAACATGAATGGCAAATAGAAAGTGACTGCTGATTATTCTGAGATATATGGAATATCTCCTCCTACATCTTGAAAAGAGATGTTACTGCCATACTGCTACAATTGTGACTGCTTAGATTAATATATTTCAGAAGTTTTTTTAATTTTCTAGTTTGGGCATGCTTGTTTGAAAGAAATGAGAAGAAAAAAGAAAAAAACGTGATCAACAGTTCATAATGACATGAAAATCATTTTCAGCTTCTTGAAATATCTGCTGAGCTTTTCTCCACTTTTAGTCATTCTACTAAGACTCAGTGTTATCTTACCAGCTGAGCCTGAGAGAACAAAACAGGCTAGTAACAAAATGATGCCCTAATATTTACACTTCAAAGGAGCTTTGCAAAGAACAAACTTCTCATACTTAATGCCACTGATTTATTACTCCTTAAGAAGTCATCTTATGCCCCAATCCTTATTATTCACGGACTTGTGAGGAAATCCAATATATTCAAAGTGGCTCCAAGTGCATGAAATAAATTGTAGCATCAAAGCTCTGAACTCAATGAAATTGCTCTACGCACAAAGTCATTATCATGTGTATGCAGGACAGTGTTCTTTATGAGCATGTAGGACACTGTGATCTTGCTTTTGATTTCTCCAAAGGCCTTGCTAATTTCCAACAATATGCCATAGGATTAAGAGGATCAATTGCTCATGTTAAGAGTTTGTAGAATCGGCAACAAAAATGTGCCACCAAAGGAAAGTAGGAGATTAAAGAAATCAGATAGCAGAAAATTCAAGAATCAATTAGGGAATGTAAAAATATTATTGGGAAAAAATTTTATCCAGTCAAAAAAGTGTGAGAGAGGACCAAATAATAGAATATGAAATAGTGTCTTCAGGTTTCGGTCTGCCCAGAGTGCTACCAGTGGAGAATGTTTTTCTTGAGTTTAATGGGAGTAGGAGCAAGTCTTTTAACTTTGGAAATTATCTGATCTAAATTGTATTTGACAGTAGAATAAAGATTTTGAAGATATCTGACCCAATTATTTAATGCCTGTGGTGTTCCATTTACATGTCAAAGCACCTGGAACACCACAATTGAGTGTTCTGTGGGGAGGATCTTTCCACTCTGAAGATAAATTCATGCTTTGCCCAAACTACGTTTCCCAGAAAGTGGTATGCGAGAGTCAGTTTAATATGACCTTTGCTTTTTAATCAGCAAATAAGGGAAGAACTGTAGGAGCTCAATGATGAGTTTAGTTAAAAAAAGCATGACTATGGAAGGTAACACCAAACTAGCATGATGACAAAATAGAAAAGAAGACTACCCAAGAAGAACATGCATATATTTGGTGTATTTAGTGTGCAGCAGAATGAAACATTTAGATATTAAATGGAAACACAATTATTATTTAAACATGTGAGAAAAAAGGGTTTGGTAGTTTTCATATGCCTTCCCAGTAGACACCTCTCAAAAGTTCACTGCTTTTCAAGTGTGTCTTTGAATCCATACTTAAGAAATTATGAGACAAAATTATTTAAAATAGAAAGAGAGGTTTCCATTTTAATAATTGTGTCTCATTATTTTCTGAATATGATATCTTCAAGAATGTACTTAGCTTTAAATACAATGTTTGAGTACACACTGAGTTAAAACCTTTGACTTTTGAAAGGGCCTTCATGTAGTTTCTCTTGCTGAGTTATGAATTTGGTTTTCCTCTGATTGGCTGAGAGATTTCAAAACTCAGTGTTATGTCATGCTGGAGAAATCTGACTATCAGAAGTAAGACTTCTGATTGTTGCTTCACATCTTCTTCACATCCATTAATTAGCATTTGTAAGAGTCAAATACATGATGATGTAAAACACAGTTCTCTGTTTACACCAGCATAAGTAACTTGCACACCATTTTTACATGTACTTTGCCAAAATTTTAACATATTCAAAATGCTAATTATTGGAGGATCAGGGTTTGGAACTGAAAAGTTTGCTGGGACAAAGAGCTTTGGATGTAAATCAATAAGATTCTTTAAAAGAAATTCTCCTATAAGGTACATCATGTGTATCTAGCAAGACCTCAACTACTTAACATCCTGGCTAGATGGGCAAAACACATTTCTGATGTCCTCCAAAAAGCAAGAAAAATGCTAATGAACTAGTTCTACATTACCCCCCCTCCCCTGCAAAATAGGAAACAAAACACAAGAAGTTTGGAAAAACATATATTCCAAACTCTTTCTGAACCTGAAAGATGTTCCAGGTGGTTCTGACCCAAGCTGTTAAACAAAAGTCCCTGCAATAAAGTAATAGCAGAAAGTTTTTTAAGTAATGAGAAATAAAATAAAATTATTATTTAACATCAGTTCAGTTTTTAGTTCACACAGAATTTCTTCTAACAATACTTGTTCTATTTTGGAAGTCAAAGATACATATTTCAGTGTTTGTCCTTTATGCACATCCAGTGAGCTATAAAGATACTGAGAGACTGAGCTACAAAGATATAGAGGGATAGATTCCCAGCTGATTTTGGTGCAACTACTTTGATTACATCTGCTGAGAAATTTTATTCCCAACAGGTTTTAATTCTGAGTGCTTTGTAAAACTGTACATGTCATAAAACATTTGCAACACACTGTACATGAAAACATAACCTTTCTCATCAGAGGCAATAAAGATATCCATAGAATATAATTGTTCTGCTTAAGATAAGGAAAAGATCCATTTGCAATTGTTTGATTCACAGGGGGCCATGTCTTCACTGCTCTCACACACCAGGTCAAACTGTTTAGGGATGAGGCAGATATCAACTGTAGAATTTGCAGCTCCTTCAAAGCAGGCTGAGTGTGAGAAAGTGAAAAAAAACTCCCTTTCTGCAGACCCAAGCAAAGATCCCAGTGGATCTCACTCTGAGAGTGGATCTGCTGAGCTCTTAGAAAATCCCAGCTGAGCTTTTCCACCTGCTCAGCCCTGGGAGAGCCACTCTTACAACTTGTCCCCCTGACTGGGGAGGTGCTGTGCCTGCCAGCTGGCAGCCTCACACAGCAGAGCACCTGTCCCATTAGTGATGTCCCAGGGCTTGCTGTGTGCTCGGGGCCCTCACAGAGCTGAAACTCAAGCCTCTGCTGGCTGTGTCTGAAAGCTCATACAAGGTGTGCTGAAAGGAGCTTCTCCCCTTCGGCCCAGCCAGCAGAAGTGGAGCTGCTCATGGCTCATTGGGAAGTCTCTGCTCTGAAGTTGCCAAGCACCTCCCAGTGGGGCCAAGTGCCTGACTGAAACACTGATCTCAACAAGCAGCATGTCTGTCAACCTTAGTAACAACAGCAATCAACAAAAATAAAAATTTCACCTGAAAATGTCCCTTGCAAGTGTTTAAACACCAACTTTGAGATGAAAATCTTGAAAAAAGAAAAAAAAAAAGGCAAGCCATAGTTGCTCTTGGTGGTGTTGTGACAGAACTCGTTTCTCACTGTTTTCCCGAAAATGAAAAGATAAATGTGTACAATTATTCCTGGCTGTTAAGAAAATGACAGATTTGTAGGTAATATAGCTGTCTGCTTTAGCAGCGCCTTTCACAGTTACAGCACGATTAGAGCAAGAGGCAGCAGGCCTGCCCTTACCACAAAGATGGCTATATGGTGGACTGTTGCAAATAGCCAAGTGCCGTCTGATGTCTTATTAATATGCTAGTGCAAGAAGAAAACAGAGAATAGACAAAAGAGCTGAGTCTGTTCTCTTTCATGAGAAACATGGGAAACCACCAGCCAGAAAACAAAGGACACCTCAAGCTCCCACCCTTTAAAGTATTTCCCAATTAAAATGTTAAGCAAATACCATTGGGTTCAGACTGTTTACACAAGGCTGGTCTTGTCAAAGAATAAATGCTGGCAGGGCAGGCAAGAAAATGCCAAACTCTCTCATCTTCCATATACCTGTAAAAAGCTGCATAATTAATAAAACAGCAACTTTAGACAGGCCCCAAGGGCTAGAACCACAAAATCGTTTCGACCCCTCACTGTCATGCCTACCTCCAAAAGGCAGAACCTCCAATTTTCTTGCAAGTTGTTCCTTAATTCTGCAGTGCCTGCACAGTATAATTGCCACATTTTCATCAGTTACACTCCCCTAGTGCTTAAATGACCGGTGCCGTGCCATGCTCAGAAGTCCCTGGCTGTCCACAGCCCAAGCAGCAGGGTCGGCTCCCCATGTGCACTGGACAGGTTTGCACCAGGAGCTTTGGGCTGCAGCACTCCTGAGCCAACACACACACGGAGCACCGGTGGCTGCTGCTGCAGAGGCTCAGAGCCCCCTCTCCCTGGCTGCACCTGTGCTTGCACGGCTGCCATGGATGCTGCAGGCACATTTTCCCATCCTCGCAGAAGCATAATTGCTTTCTAGGAGCTTGTCTCTTCTCAGGAGTCCGACTCAAGCCCCAGCCTTTCCTTGCTTTCTCTGGGCATTCTGAGTCTCCCGGACAACAGTGGGAAATGAATTGCAACCTCCAGTCTCATGGCCAAAAAAAATTATTTTGAGAATATAAACAAAACAGAGGCTTGAAGAGACCACAATGAGCTCCAGCATGAACACAGGAGAAAGGCACAACTGTGTTTATTTGCCCTTGAGAGAACCACACACCAACACGGGGGCTCTCTTCCTACAGCACTGCTGCTGCCATCCCAGTGCATATTGCAGCCTACTCTCCACATTTCAGGGCAAAGTGGAGCTTTTCATGGCAATTTTGTGCTCAGTTTTACACTAAACATTAATAAACATATTAATCAGTGTGTAATCTCTATAGAAGTGAATTCTGTGTGCAGCTGGCCATCCACCAATACTTGATAGTTTTAAAAAAAAATCATTATAAACTCATAATAGTTGAAAGATTTTCTTTAGATTTAGTGTAGTTCTTTCTTTACCAACCCAGTGAATCAGGAATGCTGGCAAACCTTAAAACTCCAGGGCTGGTAAGTAGTTACAAAAGATAATCAGAATTTAAACACCTTAGCTTCTGAATATTCATACAACCCAGTAAATATTATGCATTTATTAAAAATCTATTGCCATCCTTCCCAGAGGCAGAGGACATACAATGCCTGGCTGGTTTAATCAGCTTCCCTAGAAGTAAATGGCTTCTTAAAAATGCAGAGTCAGTATGTCCTCTCAAGACATCACTGGGTTAGCAGACCTCTTTAAACACTCTGTTTATTACAGTAAGTCTGTACTGGCCCAGTAGCCCAACACTCTCCTTAGCCAATTAAACTGTGCATATAATAGGTTTCCCTTGAAGGCTCTGTGAAGGGCTGAGAATTGTAAATTGGAATTTTAACAGCAGCTTTCAGACATAGTCTGTGTCTAATTCCTGAATCCAACCTTTTTCATCAAGATGTGTTCCCATGTTTCTCACATTGTCTCAGGTACAAACAGAATCTAATGACTGGGTACTATGCTAGTCTCAGCTGCTAAGCTGATGCTGACATCAAGAGAAATTTGTTGTTGAAACATTTAAGGGAAAAAGCCAACTGTTTTGGGATGTTTTACCAAATGCTTGCATCAAAACCCAACATTGTTGTTTAACTCAGTTGTCTGGTTTCTGTGTTTTATCTCAGCAATAAAACAAAAGCAGTTGCCTTAAAGTCTCTTTGTAAAATGTATCAAGAAAACTAAACTCAATGAAGAACTCGGTGTTTTCTTTTAGCATCATAGATTAATTCAGTATAAAAGCAGAATATTTACATCAAAGGAGCACTAGCTTTTGTCCACAGGGTTAGATTTTCGTATTAAGGGCCTCCATGTCTAACTTATGCTTTTTAAGAAACTAATTTTGATTTTCTGAGTATAGTTAACACGAATTTAGTGAGATATTTCAGTAGTACATACTGCTATTAACTTATTTAAAAACACTTGTCTGCAAGTCTAAAAAGCAAATTTTAGCTTAAAAACTTTAGTGCTCATCAACAAGAAATATACTACTTTTTAAGAGGCATTATTTAATTTGGGAAGATAAGTTCCTTTCTTAGCAAATATGGTTACCATTCTTAGCGATCACCAAGGTATTTAGATGGTCCAGTTCTGAATTCAACCATGTAATTCTTCTTATTAATTTGTTGTTGCTTAATTTTATTTTACACCATTACCTTAACATCCACTTGTCTTCAACATGTCTTCTTCAGAGAATTACATTGGAATTTATGTTACTTAAATAATTTGGTTTCTTTAGAAATAGTATCTACTAGATATTAAATCTGACAACAAATATTTATTTGGGTTTTCTTTCAGATTTGTCCTGGCTTGTTCGAAAGCGTCCCAGAATGAGTCAGAATGAAGATCAGGGTAATTTAAAGTAATTTTCTTTTATTATGTCTGGTTCTTTCATGGAAAATCCTTTCTCTGGCGGGATCTGTAGCAGAGCTTTGCTATTCTGATTAAAGCATTAGCCTAGACTGGTCAGTTCAGATCTCAGTATAAGATTTTAGATTAACGCTTTTTGTTTTATGTTCAGTGAAAATAATAAAATTGCTTACTGCATTTTTCAACTGCATATGTAAGCAAAAGCTTAATAAAAAAGAAACTTCTAAAAGACTGCATGCTTATTTTTAGTGATATCAGGGTATTGCTGCCTTATTCTTCATCCGATAGTTAAGATCTATTTAAAATTATTTTATTTTATTTTTTTATTTTATTTTGGAAAGGATAAGTCACAAGTCACCACATTTTTATAGTGACTATTACGGTGATACCAGCTATTTCTCTGTTTCTTCAAAGATGAAGTTATTTTTTCCATGACATCTTTTTTAGAAGAACAGGTTAAGAAGCTCGTCAAGAAAGGCTGCTTCACAAGTAACATAGAAAATTAGATAAAATTCTTATTGTATCTATTTACAACAGCAGAGAAGAAAAATGGAATTAGAACTATATATATTTTTATGAAAACAGTTCTGGAACTGCTAAAAACAGATACCATTTATCATATCTATTATTTTTCTGTAACTGAAACCTGAAACATTTTATTCAGAAAAAAAGACTTATAAAGCTCTTTAACCAAACCACAACCATCATCGGATGTATCCTACATACATTTTATCTTTCATCAATTCGCAAAATTGCTGGCACAGCACTTGCAAGAATTTTTTCCACAGTTTTGAACATAAATGTAGTATGTATGCTTGAATTAGCACATGAATTACATCTTCTGTTTCAAACAGTCTACTGTGTACAACATTCAGGAAACAGAAATATAACCCAATTCCCCATATTAATAGACTGCTATCCATGTTGATAAGAATTAGAACAATTATTGTCTGTATAAAAACACTGATTTCCATGGAGCACCGATTTTGCCCCGAATTTTTAGTAAAATATTTTTTTCAGAGCTTTAAAGAATCCTGCTATAGAATGCACTTTTAAATTCTACAAAGAATAACTACTAATTTTTCACAGTCTTCCTCATATGGATATCTCTGCTATTTGGTTGTGCACACACCATGTCAAAATTGGGGTACTTTAAATGCTGTGCTATTTGCTTCTACCTCCATGAGCCTTTGGAGCCACCAACATACCATGTTTGGGTTTTTTTGTTTTGTTTTGTTTTTCATTTTTGTTAGTATATCAGTTTCCTAAGTCTCTCTAAACCCCTTTTTAAAAACATTTTGTTGAATTGATTTCTTTTTTTACTTAGTGATCTTTTTCATCTGCTCTTTGAAGATGGCTTATATTTTCACATAGTGTAATACAGGACTGGGGAGTTGCATCTTACTCATTTGTTTTGTCCTCTAACAGCATGTGGCTTTCAAAATCTATGTAAAAAGGAGGTACTTAACCTACTGAATACCTCTGAATGAGCAGATGATTCTAAACAAAACTATTTACAATATACTAGTTTTAATTTTTAACTTGCAATTGTTATTTAAAAAACCCCCAATATATCAGATTTTTAAAAAATAGGTCATTGTAGGATGGGGTTCTGACTTATTATTGATTTTGTAGACAGCAGCACTGACAACAAATTATTGTTCTGTTTAAAATTATCATATAATGCATATAATGCACTATTACTGTTACTTGTCCTGTATTAATCTAAAGGCATCCTGGAAAAATCAGCAATACATATTTGCACTGAAGATGTTACAGTGTATACAGGACTTGAATATGGCTGGACTGTAAGATGGAAAGAGGTGGGACAACTCACAGACTTGTGCTACACATAATTATGTGGTCAATGTTTTATATGCCCTGGTTACAAAAGACATTATTTTTGAATTGTGAAAATATTACTATTTCTATGTGATTATGTAGAAATTGGTATTTAGTCACAATTTAAACCAGAAAAAGGGAGAAAGCTGACAAAGTTATTTTGTGAGAGCTCTTTCAGCCTAAGTGTTGAGTGGAAGAAATGATGGAAGCATTTGTGAGCAGGGAAGGGGATTTGGAGATAAAAGCTGGAGCCATCAGGAGAGCAGGGAAGCTTGTAATGAGTAAGTGTGAAAAGGAATTAGTACAGAGCATAAGCAGAGACTGTGTGGCTTATAACCTTAAAAACAATCACAAGAAAAAATGAATGTGAGATGAAAATAATAAGAGATTGAGTTAAGTGACTCAGAGACTATAAAAAGGGAGATGACATAGTCAGAGGACCATGTAGGAAAGATCATCTTGATGACAACAGTCTGGACTAATTGAAGAGACAGAAATTAATACCTAAAAAAATTGCTTAGGTCTCTCACAATAGGACTATTTGTTCATTTTAATTATATGGTTCCTTTACAAAAGGAAGATCCTTCTAAAATCAATAGGTAAAACAACATGATAATTTTGTTGTCTATCCTGCTACTTTTTTAAATCCATAAAATATCATACTTCAGAAAAACTCAGTACAGGGCAGTATGGGACTGAAAGTTGATACTGGTGAGTTATGCAATATAACAGAGTTCTTAAATATATAGTTGTGAGCTTGTTTGTTTTTCTTTTTTAATTTTTGATCAATCTGATATTTTCTGTTTCCTATCTTACCAGGTTGATCTAGTCATCAAAGACATACACAACACTGTTAAAAACAAATTGAGGTAAATATTTCTTGTCCGTATCTGTAAAATCCAAGCAATGGATTAGCATCAGTAAAACATGCATTCCCAAGGAATAATTGTCCTAGTTCAAAATACCCTTTGTGATTCCTGGAAACTACAGAGTGGACACATCTCCCACAGTGGCAGTCTCCACCCCAAGACAATCTCTTCACCTTAGCTTCCTCTCCCACCCTTAGAGACATTCTCAGGCTTCTTCTGACAGTGCCCACCCCAGGTCTGGACTTTTGTCTTCCTCCTACTCCTGAGCCCTTGAAGTTCTTGCCAAGTCTGCAGCCCAGCCTAAGCCAGCAGGCTGGTTGGCACCTGCTGGGCCACACTGTCTGCTTCTTTGCCTTTCAGTCATGACTGTGTCCAGATTCTCCCTGACCACAAAGATTTGATTCCAATTCCAGGCTTTAATCCTGAAGTAGTAAGAACCCCATTCTTTTTGGCTGGATAAGTAATTTCTCTTTTCTGCTTGGACTCAAATTATCTTTGCCATCAGTAAAATGGTTACCAATTCCCACGGTATTAGTGATGGGTGAAGTGAAGTCATCACTATCATATCCTCATGAAAGGTAGGTTGTAAACCAATACAGAATAATAACACTGGGTACAATGTGTAGTTTACACTTATTGGAACCACTGTTTGCCTTTTGTATTTTTAGCTTACGGGTAAAACCACACCCTGTCCTCCCTCCTCCGCCCCTTCATGGGCAAACCCAACAGAAACTCTGCAAGTTGAAACTCATGATGCTTCCTAGCCCTTCCATAATTATTTTTATCCCCAGTGTAAAGGATGATTCAGTTGTCAGTTCTCTGAAGAGAGACAGAGATAAAGAGAAACAGAAGAGTATGCTAAATTGCTGTTGAAAATAATCCTTTCTATATGAAGTAGGAGTGGGTATTAGAGGACAGATGGCCAGTTGAAGCTGGAAGGGGGATGCTGTGTGGAAAGCACTGAGGGAAATAGGGTACTCTATTATCCATGGCAGAGCAGTGATAAATGGTGTCACATAACCACTTCACCAAAGCTAGGAGGAGGATGTACATGAGGAATATTAAAAAAAAACCAACAAACAAACAACTAAAAAACCGGTGCTGTATTGTTTGTATCCTTATTTTTCCTTTTTACAAAATTAGGAGATAGTACCAACAGTATATAAGGTGGCCACTGAAGACAGAGATACTGTTCGTCTCAACTATTTTTGAGTGGAAGGAGGGGAAAGAAGGTGAATCAGTGAGTAAGATGTAATGCAGTACAGGACAGGGAAAGGCTGATGTGCCCCGGAACTGATGCACTCTGTTTTGAAAGCAGAAAGATCTCCTTATTCGGGAGAGTTTTGTTGAAGAGTGCAGCAAAAGGCAAACACCCCTCCTTGAGACATCTGTGGCAGAAAAGAAATGGACGAAGTAAATGAAAACTTTTACAGCAAACAAAGTAAAACAGTGTTAGAGAAGATCTTGGTTTTGGTATAAAGAAAAGCCAGAACAATACAGTTTCTAAAGTATGAACTGTAGCTACTGTACTGTAAGATGCCCGATCTACCTGAGCAGGATTGTCAATAGTGACTAAGAAATGTTAGTCCTACTGACAATGGTGTGGGTCTTTCCACTTTGCAAGTAATACTGAGACTAAAAGAGAAACAGTGACATTTTAATTATTTCATAAGGTCTGAAACCCACTGCAACATTTCCACACTGCTCTCCAGTCCTGCGGGCTCAGCCACTGACACTCACACTCCAGAGGATGTGTGCCACAGTGGGTTGTCAAACTGGACCCCTGAACTCCTAGTTACAGTTCCATACAACCAACAAATTTGTATTTTGCACAAAAGAAGGAAGAGGTGCCTTTATTTATTCTAATTTTTTTTTTTTTCCTGGTCAATACGATCCCATTAGCAAATTTTTACTGATCCAGGAACTAAGTGCAATGGACAGTAGACACACAAATGAGGAACTCAGGAGGAAAGAGCAGAGACAGTGAGAAAATAAAATGCTGGTTTGGTAAACTTGGAGATGTTTGTAAAAAGTTAATGTTTTGATCAGCTTATTACAGCTCATACAGTTTTTGTAGGTGGTGTTAAAAGGCTATTTGATTAGTCAAGGGTGGCCTTTATGGAAATAACTTCTAACTTTGGGATCTGACTAACACAGTTTGTCCAAGAAGGAGGGACAGTTTGAATTTAAATCTTCAGCTGGATTATTTCTTGTTGTTCCTTCAATCTTGGAATGGGGCAGACAGTCCCTTGCGTGCAATTAGATGTAGAGTGGCTTTCTAGCTTTACTTTATGCCAACTGGTGTTCTTCTTTGAGGAAAGCAAATTTTATTTTTACTGTTTATCTCAATAATGATTGGTTTGGACTAAGAAAAAATTAAATTTTGTTTTCACAATGAGGATCTGGTTCCCCAACTCAGTATTCTGTGAAAAAGGCCATACTAATTCCTTAACAGATTGCAAATGTCCCCTCCCGTGTTCTACCTCTGGTGCAGGAAACCATGTACTGAACTTGAGTTATGCCTCTTTTTAAAAGACAGGTCACTCCCAAATGGTATGTTGGTGAGATACTATAGGGATTTGGACCGAAATGTCAGTGAATTAAAATTTGTTTCACCAGTGGACTTGGTCCAGCTTGTGAATGGTGTCATTTTTGAATGGTGTCATGAAGCCATTACTTCTGAATGGTGTCAGCATGTCTGAGACACCATCAGGAACAAAGACATCGGATAGTCCAGTCAGCAGGTGGCCTTGCATGAGCTCTGTGGCAATCGTAGCCTCAGTTGACCTATTAGCTTTACCTTAGCAGCGTAACTATCAGAATAACAATGGCAACTAGCATAGACCTCAGCTCCAAAATATGACCATCTATGGCTCCACATTTAACAACACTGAACCTCTGTACCATGAATCTGGAATAACCATTTCCTATGAGATATTGACCATTGTTTGAAGCATAGGACGGAGATGGGGGAATATAGAAACAAGAATGCTCCTTCTCTGAAACAGTGCTGGTTTGTCACACAGAACATGAAGGTGAATATGCATATCCCAAAACTCATAGCCCACAGTTGGTTACCCCTTATTTGGAGAAAAAAGAGTTTTGTGATTGCCTGAAAGGGATGGAAGACTAGTGACGAAATGTGGCAAAAAGGGACCTGAGATTGACAGTGGCAGCCATTAGTACTTGGTCACGTTCCCCATATATGGGAGAATGTCAGAGACATACTAAGTGTTGGTAACCAGCATGGGATCCTGAGAGTCCCTGTGACATAGAAAAGAAGTGAAGTTGAGTCTATTGAAGTACAGTCTAACATGACTGTAGGCCATGGCTGTCACCTTAGCTTATTGCACCCTTGGTGTGATCTCTGCTGAGCTTCCTGCAACTCTCTCAGCCAGTTTCATGAGTACAAACTCATTTAATTAAGCTGATGCAGTAGGACCAGTATGGATGCTGAAGGGCAGCAAAAGGTAGGTTACCAAGGCGGAGTCATTAGATGATTACAGTGCACAGAGGTCAGGCTTTAAATGCCAACTGAAAGGGAGTGGTCCGGGGACCTCAGGGGCTCTTTGTAGAGACGGCAGAGCTGCATCAGTGACGTAGCAGTGGGGACTACTCAGGGGACCTCAGTGAGGGTGCAGATGGAGAGTTGTGGTGAGGTTGCCCTTGTTGTGGGAACCTGCAGACACAGCCCTGCTGGGTAGAGTTGGAACACAGCCTTCTCTAGCCCCAGAGCCATACTGAATGGCAGAAAGCTCTGATGATGCAAGGCTTAGGGACTACTTTCACAAGAGATGCTGGATCATGGTTTTCACTTAGGATCTGTAGTGCTAGCACTGGTTAGTGTGACCCCAGATGGCTCCCATGTTCTGGGCATCTTAGCCATTCTTGTGTTACTTACTACACTTAGCAGTAAACTGTATTTTAACAATTCCTGAGTGACCACAGCAAAGCTCTTTTATGTTTTCTACGAGTGTGTCAATATTCCAGGGAAACCAGCTCTGACACAGAGAAATGCTTCAGGTAAAAAAAATTGCAGAAATATCTCATTTATTCTATTTTATTTATCAAAATTATCCCTATGTTCCAATATACTTTAATTCACATGAACTATTTGTTTCTTCAGCAAATTAGCATATATGGTTTCTCTTTTATAGTTGTGACTAATAAGAAAGATGAATCAGTGAAAAGAATGAAGCTAAAAGCAAACCCAATCTTAAAATGAGTACCAGGTTAATAATGGGCTTATTGGTTAAGGCAGAATACAGCAGATGAATGATCACACAAACAAAATCAAGCTGTTTCTTCATCTATGTTTTTAACTGTTGTTGATACTTGTAGTGTTCCTACAATTGACTATGTCCAGAGGCTAGAAACATAACACTTGATGGCTGTGACACTCAGATTCACTTTTAAGTACACGGCCACCCATGGACATATTCAACTTCTAGTCAGGTGCAGAAGTTCCCCCTAGATTGTTTGAATGGACTTCAACCAGACATCAATCAGAGATATATACAATACAGCAGAAAGGGTGTTGCCTTCGTTAGTTTTCCTCCACAGTACAGGAAGACTAAAAATTATCTTGCAATCCATGTTGTGAGCATTATTATTCTACAATTGTTTTGGTTTTTTTTTTTCCTGCTGTTTTCATGAGTCTCCTTGTTTTTTACTTTCCATTCTCCATGTTCTCTTGTCCTAATTTTCTTTTTCCTATTACAGGGTTATATTTTGTTTAAACCAGTATGTCAAAAATTTGCTAACGAGTACTACAGGCACCATGAAATTAAAATGTCAGCAAATTATTTAATTACTGTTATCAACGTCATTACATTTTCAGGATTCTAGGTGAAACTGGACAACCACACCTTGGTATTGGCTTCAGATCTAGAATTTTCTTTAATCTGAATTTTAAACTTTAACTTCAAGTAGTGAAAATAGCTAAAGAAAACATTCACTGCAGCTCTAGAGAGAATTTTGATCGTTTGTAATACTGCAGATTTGCCACTGTCTCCTTTCCTCACACATGCATGTCTTCTTAAAGCTATAACGTTTCCAAACTTGCTGTCTACACTCAGTAGAATTGTGGCCTACTGCTTTTGTCTACTGCAACCAACATTTTTGACTTCCTGGACAGAGCTAGAACAAAACCAGTATATAGTAACAACCAGATACTGGAAGAGATCCAAAATGATAGCAGCTCATTGGCCTGGAAAACAAAACTAAGGCACACACATATGAAGAATGCATAATGGATCAGTCTATTAAATACCCCCTTAGGTTTCATTGTGTCCAGGTACATTTGAATAGAGTGTATTATCTGTGCATATCAATAGAAGCTTTCTGTTCCTAATGTGGAGGTTGAACTGTAATAGACAATGCAGAGCTTTCAAAACATATAATCTCAGAACTACTGTTCTCACACTTCTTTTTTATTAATTTCTTTTTGTTATGTTTTAGAGAAAACTGAATGAAGCACAATCTACTACATTGCACATAGTTGTAATTTCATTTTTTTTCCTCATTAAAAGTAAACCTTGCAGTTGGCATCATTAAGCTATTGACTTTCTGCTCCAATGTAATTACCTTTATGACTCTGCCTGTAGTGCACCTTTTACTTAGAATGGGAAATACCTTAAATAGTCTGGTAAATTTTACTACTGCAGGTGGGGAATGTCCAGTTTAACGGCCCCACTGTATTACTCTTTGTTATACATGTGTGCCAAAAAATACACAGGATATAGATGGGGCTGAGTTAATATTGCTGGAATTTCCTAACTTTTTTAATACTTGATCTTGTGTCCTTAACATTGTCAATAAAATGCCAGAAGTGAGAGGACTGGGATGGCATACTTCCATTTTAGCAGTGAACAGAAGGTGGGTAAATAGTTGGAGAATTAAAAGTAATTTAATTTGACAGGTAACAGGACAGACATCCCTAATAGAGCCACACATACACAGATGTGTACACATACTCAGCCTCATTTGTTTCATAGTCAACAAAATTTGATTCAGAAATGTGCTTTAAATGGCAAAAAATGGCATTTGGGAATCTGGTGGAGGTCTGTGTTTGTCAATAATTCATGTTTCACACAAAGACTAATCAATAAAACACATTTTATTAGGCTGGTATATTGGTTGTAACTGTGTTCAGCAGTCAAGATAGAGGTTTAAATTGTTCCCACAGAAAAGAATAATCCTCCAAATGAACAACTGATACCTGGGCTTTATCTAATGAGATGGATATTACTGGGGCTTTGACTGGTTCAGAAGGCTAAAGAAGACTCCAAAATATACTTAGGAGGCATTAATTGCATCAGTTTCTCTTTTAACAGGGTACAGTTCTTCATGCAAATGTTAAAATAACCTCACCCTGATATGTTTTTTTGACTCTGAGTGCCCAGAGGTGCGCGACCAGCCAGGGTAGGCATGCCAGGGCAAGCTCACTGACTCAAAGGAGAGGACTTGCAAAACACCCTGGGAATACAAGAATGGAAAATATCTATGCAGGAAGCTATAGTAATAGTTTAGTCAGAAAGAGAGCTGTTTTCTAGAGCCGTTCATACAGACCATTCCTTATTTTTAATTTATTTTTTTCTTAACACCTTTCCTGGCACTTGAAAAGCAGAAGCCATTTCTTTGGCATTGCGTTATTTTTCTCTGTGTTTCAATAAATCTTATGTTCAAGGAGGTTACTGGTATATTGGTCATTTATCAACAATATCCCCAAAGTATTTGTGAATGTCACAGAGAAACTCTGAGGGTTAACAGTTTCCTTAACCTCTCAGTTGTTTCTTATTCACTGGTGCACACGCAGAGCAGGCACATTATATCTGGATGGCTATATACTGATGGGAGATGCAGATTAAATGCATACTTTTCTTCTGTTTTCCCCAGCTGCCTAAGTGGTGCCGTCTCTGTAGTCCTGTGCTGGAGCTAACAAGGCCCAGCAATAGCACACATGGCACTGCTGCTGCAAGGTTCTTTCTCTACGTATTTTTCAGGAGTTCAATATAGAGAAAGATTTAAATGTATTTTTTTGCATCAATGCAAGACTGCATTTTGCTACAGCACACTAAATGTTTATTTGAACAGTAACTCCAGCAAACCAGTGCCTTCGGTTTGTATCTGGGGGCGAGCGGTGGTGATAACTGTTGGACCTGTGTGCGTGCTCAGCTTTCCTCAGCGTTGCCTCACTGGCAGGGTAATGAATCAGCACTTCTGTACATGAGTGTACTGCTCACCAAGTTGGATTTTCAGCTCTCTCTCTGTACATCTGTTGACTGGATACAAGTATATGTTCTAGTGCCCTTTCATATGTTCTTGGCACAGATGCATTTCGTTGGCATGAGCGTTAGGCTGAGTTTGTTGGCATTTTAGGAAGTCAATCTGATTTAAAATGCAAACAGAAGAACAAATAAAATACAGCAAACAAACAAACACACCAGGAGATTGTTCCCACAGCAGAAGCTGTGCATGGCTCACAGTTTACAAACACAGGCTTAGTCTTCCTGCCCTCTGTCTCCCAAGTTTACTCATCTCATCAGGGAGTGAATATGGAGTCTCAAGTGAGCAGCATTTCACTACTTGGATGACAGATGCTTTCTGTCCAGAGGATTTCTGGCTGATGAGGAGATGGAAGTTGTCCTTTCTGCACTTCCCCTAGCATGCCCAAAGACTTAAACAGCCCAGAAAAAGCCAGTAGTCAAAAAGAGCTTTCTAAAGTCCAAGGCAAACATATTTTATCTAGGTTATCTATTAAACTAACTTTCTTGTGCACCCTTCCCCCCTCCCCTTTTTTTTTTAACAAATAATTGAATATATAGAGGTGCAAAATTATGGATGTAGTTAAAAGCAAACAACTGCGCACCTCAAAAGCTTTCAGAATAAATTTCTTACCTACTAGTGAAATTTATTTTCCTATGTGGGAAAACTCTGACATGCTTTTTGAGATGTTGGTCTCGATTATGTGCATTTAGCAGGACTGCCTGAATCGCATACTTTACCATCAGAATGATAGTATGCTGAAATGACTAATAAAGCTACCACAGGATTTCATGAAATTACATGTCAGACAGGTACTATTAAACATATGGGAGATGCTCTAGGGTACTGCTGTATTGCAATCCAGTAATGACAGTAGCTCAAGTACAACTGTATATAGGATCTTGAGTAAGAGCACCTTGAGGAAAACAAAGCTTTTTTGTGTTAAAAAAAAAACAAGTTCTGCTACACAAAAGGACAATAGGTCATGTGAAAATTTTAGAATATATATTAGGTGAGAGAAAAACGCACAGTATGTGGGCCATCATTTCCTAAAATATCAGTCTTTTCTGAAATCATTAAGTCCATTGGACACCTCACCAAAGGTCAGATAATAAAACTTGAAACACTTACTTATATTCACACATTTACTGGGTCTTTTTGCTGTCTAGACACTCAACTGGTCACACAAGAATGGGCTTTACATTTTATGACAACATTTTGATTTAAAAAAGAATAATAAATGTTGAAAGAACTTGTAATTAGAAGTTTTATCACTTCTCACCATCAGTGATCTTATAAGGTTTCTCTTTTTTCAGACTTTATTATGGTAAAAAAAAGTATAGTAACAGTATTCATGCTGGAGTGAAGAAAAACTCCTTGTGAGAAAAAGTAAAAAAAAACCAAAATACAATATTTGGAACCTGATTGTGGCCTCTGATTTTTTCCTATTGACTTCAATTAATTTTAAGTTCTTTTTCTTATGTTATTAAAATCAGAACAAGCATAGAATAGAGTTTGCTCTCTTCTCTAATTCAGAAAAAAATGAAAGCACAGACTGTACTGAATGATAGAGTTGTGCTTTAATGTCCAGCCATGTGGTTTCTCTATGGAAAACTAATGAGTTAAAGATGAAATTCCTCTTCTAATTTGCATATATCTTCTTGCAAGGATTCTGTTTAGCAGAAGTATAATTGGAGACTCTATACAACTGAATCTTGTACTTTTTAATCCAAACATCATAACCTATGAAACATCTTTCTTCCCACAGAATGGTGATGTTTTTGGTCCTAGACATGATCAGTTATTTTTTAAATAAAGTAAACATCAAAAATACCAGGACCATTCCCCTGAATTTTATTCAATACCATCTGGAAATAAAGCAGGGTAAAAAAACAGAGAAACAGATATAAAACAAATTTCGCAAGAGTCAAAGAATTGTCCCAAGATTCTGTATGAGGGCCTTATTCAGCTCTTATTGAATCAAAAGAAAAATACAGGCAGAAAGCAGAGAAGAAAGCAGATTTTCCCATGCTGTTTTCACTTGTTAAACTTTATTCTGAGTTAACAGGAGGGCATTCACAAGAATCTTCCACATAAACTGTCTGAAATTGTGTAAATTATATTCAGAGGTATGCTGAAGATGTACAGAGACATTTCACTTGTATTGTAGTATATGAATCTGCTTTTAAAATCTATTATATGACACAGTGGCTTTATAATACCCATGATGATTTTAAAAAGTGTTGAAAATAGAAAATATGACTCTCTGTTGCCCTATTTTGTTGCAGTTTAAGGGGTCAAGGAAAATTTCCATTCTCAAAATATTTTTACACAGGAAGTATAGAAATGTATATCCAGATCTTTTGAACTAAATTTAGTATCAGTAGAAAATTTTTTGTTGTACTTGTTCGTATGTGCGAGGTACAGTCAGAATCTTTGGGTTTAGGCCAGAAATCTTCAGGGAGTGGACATTCTGACTGACAAAGTTGTACAGCACTTTGCACTATAACTTTTGGGTTTTGACATGAACTCCACAGTGCTCCTGCAATGCAAATAATAAAGATGGTTTCCCACTGAGGCTGGGAACCTTGGTCACATACAGATGCCATGGAAGAGGTAGTTCTTGCTCAAAGTTTGGCACTTGCACAGTCAGAATAAACCAAGTCTGGAAAAGGGAGGGAATGGTGCAATTATCGAACTTTCTGAAGTGAAGAATAAAAAAGTTAAGCTGGTATTTTTCCCTTCCCTTTTGACTAACTGAACAGAGTCAGCCAGTGATGTTCCTTCTGTTCCTGTAAGTAGCAGTCAATGGTAGCTTAGCTTCAACGGATTTTTTTACAAGGTTATAAAGCAAAGGATGCACCTTGATAAGCTGTGAACACAACTAACTTCCATTAGGCTGATCGTTTCGGCTTTTTAGACAGAGTTCACAAGTTATCCTTCTACCCTTACAGCTCATGTAAATCTAAAATCTGCCTCAAAAATAAGGAAGACTTGCTTGCTTTGAATTTTTAAATTACTTGAAATGCTATTGTTATATTGTATAATGTCTTCCTGGTGAAGACATTCTTTATTTAGAATAAGAATGTTTTTTCTTCCTTGTATATCTCTTTTTCAGAATACAGATTTCATCCCCAAGAATGGCCCTGTTATGATAATGATAATATATTTATCCACATCTAATCATATTTGTCAAATATTTTGATACAGACAAACCCTTTATGTTTGGAGAACATCTTTTGACATCAGCTGAATTAAGTCAAGGATTCTCCAGATGCCAGCAGTAGTAGTGAAATCTAAGAAACAATCAGAACAGAGAAAAATTTAAAATCACATTTTGTATTTAAAATAGGGAGAAAGAGAAAGTGTACAGTAGACAGACTTTAGCCATGTTGTAGGCCAAAGGGAAGGTAACTGAGAAGCATGGTAGTCAGGGTTAAAATGCTTACAAGGAACCCGAAAAACAGGCTCATTGATGTGTCATAACATTCCTGTGTGACCTTAGCAATCCATAGGCCCAATTTTGTAAAGAATGTGAGGCAGATAATTCCTCGTTTTCATATATAATTAGTTATAAAACTAATATAGTGCGTAGTTACTACCATATGATTAATTATCTTAATTCATGAATGCTTTTCAAGTATAAGTTTCAAGTGTTAGCATTAAATACACCTTAATTTTAAGGCCCAAACCTGCAAATATTTATTAACGCTTGCTGTCATGAGTAAGTCATTACTCAAAAGAAAACATTAACTTTAATGGAATTACTTGTGGTATTGAGTGCTATCATAGAAGGGAATGTTTTCAGAGTTTTTATTTTAGCTACTTACATATGTACGTCATTATATATGTATTTCTATATGTACATACACATGTATATGTTTTCATAAAATGAATTTAAAAAACACCTTTTCTCTCTGTATTCCTTTCTGTCTTTTTCTAAGTTTGGATTTGTTTTTTTTTTCCTTCTGCTAATGTGTCTTAATTATCACTTTCTTCAAGATGCAACTAACAAATGAAAATGCCATGTGTTCTCTTATCATTGAGCTGATGAAGAACAGTAAGTAGCTTGTCTAATGTTTTTGGGACCAGATGAGTATGAGTACAGCACTTCATTGCTTTTTCTCTTTTCTCTTTTTTTTTTTTTAAAGTCTTTATTTTTAAATTCTGCAATGCCTTTTTCCAAAGCTGAAATGCAACCCTGAGGCCAGTTCAGACACGGTGTGATGCAGGCCAGTTGAATTGACTGGTGGTTCTACTGTGGATGAGTTAAAGAAGGAATCACCCGAAGCAATGGTAGCTCTCAGAAGGGGGCCTGCCCTTCAACAGCTTAAGCCTTTGAAGAGAGATTTCCTTTGAGCAATGTGAAGTCTTTGTGGTGATGGGAAACATACATTTGTAATTACAGAAGAACATAGTGTACAGTAGGAATAGTATAAAAGCATGCGATTTACAGTGTCTAAAGAGAAGCTTTGATGTTGAGGGCCCCACTGACCTAGTTTGCTGCTGAAAGCCCTAGAAACATAAGTCTGACTGACTACAGTTACAAGGAGGGATGCAGGCTGTGAACAACATCCTTCTGCCTCTGCACTGCCACTACACACTAAATGAATATTCTGTTGCAATATTGACTGTATGGAAAGACTATCTGAATACAAAACAACTGTGTTTAGAAACATCAATAAAGTTTGCTGTGTTCCTCTGAGGAAAATGTACTAAAAAAAGAACCATTGTGAATCAGCATGCAGGCTGTGGAAAAGATTTATCTGGGAAAATTATTTATGGAAAAAGATGTTGAAAACTTCATGCCAGGGCTGCCACCCTTTGGGAGGATGTGAGGGAATCAAAAAGAAGGATGCTAATCTCTGTTAGCAAGGGACAGAATGTAATACTTAAGAAGTGATACTGATTCTAGATGATTATAGTATCAGAGTCTGTAAGAAAGGCTGTATTTGACAGCAGTCAACATGCCGTAAGAAGAGTGTGCCGTTATGTTTGGGGTATGCACTACTGTGAACAGCTCTGATATGAGATCCAAGACTAGATATTCCCTCACACAGGAAGAACTGAAATGGTGAAAGAGAATTGAAGGAAACACAGGCTTCCATGATTCCAAACATCCCTAAAAACAGCTATGTGAAGTGGGCAGTACCAGGGCTTCATCAACATCCACCAATTGTTCACCAAGAGGAGAGTTGCAACTCATGGTTCACCTGACACAGGTGGCAAATACCCAGGGAAATCACACAGATGAGAGAATGAGAAGTATTTCATAGTAGTCTCTGTACTATTTTATAAGTGAAAAATAAAGTATTCTTTATTCCATGGATTTGGACTCAGATCTTTAGTGAATCCACCTCAGATTCTTGTACTAGTAGATTTGAATGGCTACATTGAGACTATTTCATGATTACTCTGAATTTGGATGCTGAGTTGAGCTGAGGTGGATATCTGGGGGTTTGGTTAGTGACCACATCTAAATAATATTATGCTGAGGTAGCACTGTCTGCTTTATAATCACTTTGCCTGTGGGAGAGGGCCAATCTGAGGGAGGTCACTGAAATTAAAATGGAAAACTTAATTACATAAAAATAATATGGGTGTGTTAAGTGCTTTGATGGACAAGGATGATGTAGGAAAAGAAGAATATAAAGCAAGAGTTATTTTTAAATCTTACCTAATGGTAGTAATAGACAACAAAGGATAAATCAGTGACTATTAAGCAATGTTTGCGCCAGCACAAATACAAACTTTTTAAAGTTCAGCCTGAGACCTAGTAAACATAAGGTACTCAATGAGGTATGGGAGAGATCCTAGGGATCCTGCTGCCTGTAATTCTGCTGTTGGCTAAGTCACCTGTAGTCACCTCCAACTCACCAGTCACCGACCAGATTCTAGAGCAGAACAAGCCTCAGGCTTTTCTAGGTTTGCAGACAACATCCAAATATGACAGTGCCCCAACCACCCTCTGAGGCTTCACTGCAGGACCTTTGATGCTGCTCTGCCACTATAAATATGTCTTCAGCAATAAAATAAAATAAAATAAAATAAAATAAAATAAAATAAAATAAAATAAAATAAAATAAAATAAATTGTCAAATCAACTTTTCCAGAATTAGGTAATTTTTGTTTCAAATTGGGCAACCCCTTACCATTTGGCTTAACATGCTTAAAATATGGGCCTTTTTCAGGGTGAGAAGTTCGACCTCATATCATTTGCAACCCATGACCATTACCCAGATGACCTGTCCATGCACTTTCCAACTCTTCTTCCCAAATATGTCCCTGCCTCAGTCTACTTTCAACTAAGATTAGAGGACTCTTCCTTCTACTGCCAACATCACTGTCACCATTCCCACCAAATATTTGCCATTTATTCCTAGCTAACATAGAAATGTTAGTGGTTGCTATCTTGCCTTCCAAGGTTAGACAGCATCCTTAATCCTTTCATTATTAGGAAATAATACAATGTACCAGTGTAGAGATTAAGTAACTTCAGCAAACATAAAACATATTTTCCAACATGACTTATTTTCCTCCTTTAGAAGACAGGGTTGGGCAAGATCTGTTTAACTCAGAGTACATGGAAGGATGGACTAGTATATAAGCAAAAGGTGGTACTGGATGTCATCCACATTAAGTGAAATTTCATGTTATGGTTCTTATTTTTAACCACATGAGACTTTTCCTTTCACAAGCAAGTGGCAGGCCAGAAGGCTGCAGTCCTTGTGAGCTTTTGATAGAATTGTCCCTGCATGCTTTAGGTTTCTTCCTCCCCTTTATAAAGTCCCATCCCACTTAGTATACTGCTAAGTATCTCTGTATTTCTAGGGAACAGTCACTGTGTCTGTCAGTGATACTGGACTGGAACAAGGTAGTCATAATTACAGGTAGAAAAGGGAGATCCTATAACTTGATCTTGCAAATGGGTCTCTCTGGCTTTATTGCACTTGTGGGCCACAGTCAGGGCCAAACTCACCTCCACTCAGATGCAAGTTTGAGACAAGTTTTGCTCATGCCCATTGTGGTGGTTTGACTCCCCGATAAATGCTTCGTGTCCAGCAAAACTGTTTCAAGGCCTTTCTCCCCCCACACTTTTCACCTTCCAGAGGAAGGGAAAAGAAAATCAGCTAGGAATTTACGACTAGAGATAACAACCGAAAGAGGAGCTTTGATTAATACCACGGGCAAAGCAGAACTTAGAATAATGCTTAATTTATTACTAACAAACTAAAACTAAAAATAAGAAACAGAAACAGGTTAGAAAACACTTTTACACCACCACCCCTTGGTCTGTCCATGCCCCCCTTCTTCCCCTGATGGTGTTGGGGTCGGGGAGTGGAAGGTTTACAGTCAGTTGTTGTTGGGTCAGCCATTCGCAGATGTAAGTCCAAGACTTAAGCACCAGTTCTATTTCAGGGGGCTTTCCTGTGGGCTGCAAAGGGGACAGCTCGCTTCACCACAGTCATCACCACAGTCACAGGGGAATTATAACTCTGAGTCCTTCCCTTGTGTTCCGTGGGGTCCCCGCCACGAGAAAGCGATCCTCTGCTCTNCAACAGCTTCTTAAATATGTTTTCACGCAGGGGCGTAACTTAATGGTTCAAAAGCAGGAAGTTTTCCTCGGAGCTGGCCCTCATTGGCTCTGCTCTATAGGATGGAGGGAAACTTCCAGAGGCTTCCAACAGAAGCCAATCTTTCTCTTAAAAAAAAAACTCTAATCAGAGAAACCCATGACACCCATGTACCATACAGCCTGTCTGCCTTGGTGGCAATATCACATGAGGGGAGACCCTTGCAGACAGACCCAGTGCTGCACACTGGCTGCACAGGTACAGTCTTGCTGTACATGCAGCACATCCTTAGAGGCACGTGCTAACATCTAGGGCCATGGGTCCTGAAATTCTGCATCTGGGTCAGAAATTACACTTAGGTTTATCTTATCTCATGGTCTCTGCAGTGTGTGATTGTATTCTCAGTGGAACACAAAAGAGATTCCAGAGAGAGACCAGCTGTTTCACAGTCTTTTCCCTTTTCCCGCCAAAATACCTCATATTGTCGTATATGCACCTGCCTTTGGCCACTCAGGATCTAGAACATCAGTCTCTAGAAACAGGAATACAGCATCAGAATTCACATCTGTCTTTGGAGCGTTCTGATTTTAAGCATGTATAATTACTTAATAAGCCTGTTTCTCCACAAACACAAAAGTGCATATTTCAGGAAACCATCAACCCATTAAGAGAGACACTACATGACTTACATGCTGTCTCAGCATTGGGGTGTGTTGGAGGTGTGTGAATTGCTGAGAAATAGGTGTGAAGAGCAATATAGGACCGAATAAAGAAGAATCTAGCCTGTATAATAAGAGATGGCCACTGCATGACCTGAAGACAATTTCAAGGAAACATCCTTTTATTATTGAATGATTCTACTGAGAAATAGCATATCTGCCCACCTGCCTACACATTTTGAACTGAATATTATGAAATAGAAACTGCTCCAAGGCTGCCAGAGAAGTGTTATTTTATACTATGTATTTTATCTTTATCGTTTTATGTAATATTTTTAGTAACATGAAATATTGACCTTTATCACTAGACACCATAAATTTTCCAATGTGACCATGTACAATGCTAGCAGATTATGGCACACCTTATGAGGCAAGTATTACTTTCTATGTTTTATGTCTGAGAAAGCTGAGGAACACAAAGATAAGTGAGCTCCAAAATATTGAGATATCTTTTCTGTAATAGGAGATTTGTGGGTCATAAACTCAAGTCATTGAAAGAATGCTTGAGGACTACTTTATTTAAAATACATATATATATACACGCACATACAGAAACTACTATTCCCAACTTCTGTAAAAAAAGCTCAGCTGGACCAAGACTTTCAAGTTGATCAGCAAAGTGTCTGAACTGAACACGGTCAGTTTGAATTCTCAAGCTGGTTGCTCTTCAGCAAAAAGCTCTAAAGAAGCCTCAAGCTGCAAAGCCAAAATGGTGATTCATCCAAATCTTGTGAAAATCTGGACCTAAAAATAGTATTTATAAAAATCAACCTAACCTTCCCTGCCTTATTAGTATAGGATATATTTCATCTCCTTTTGGCTCTACATCTTCTCCTAATATTTTCCTAGGCACCACCAGGGATAGCACCACAGCACAGCTCCATGGAAGGTAGCTATTGAAACATCTTCAAAGCATAACACAGTGCAAAGAGATAAGGTGTGCCCAGCTCGGAGCCTCATTGAGCCTCAGCAAAGTGCTGCAGTTAGTGATTGAAGTATACAGCTACTGGGTCTGGAGTTAGTGCACTGAGAGTTAACTTGTGTGTCTGCTAACTCAGCGTGGCACAAATGTAGTCTGTGTACTTGTGCTCATATGGTGCTGTTTGAGGCTATTAACTGCTTTCCTTTGGAGCTTGTTCCTATGATCTAGGACTGCAACCCTCTGCTACCACTGCTGATGCAGCGAGTCCGGGGGACTCTCCCATTCACAATAAAACATTTCTTCTCAAGAATTTGCTTTTCATAAAGTGAGGAGACAGGAGACCCACTCCACTGTAGTTTTCTCTTTCTATATCTTTTCCCATGGGGCTTTAAACAAGATTTTATGGAAGGGTTTTAATTTTATTGGAATATTTTTCTGAGCTTCCCTTAAGTAATTCTTTTGAACTCATTCATGTTCTCTGTGGTAGGGTGTTCTGTTGCAATTACAGACATACAGCAAACCAGTGAAGAGATGAAAATAGAATGTACAAGTCTTTTTTCTAACTACAGTTCAGAAGGGAGACGACAGTCTGTGCCACTGCTTCGCGGAGTCACAAGAATCACTGTGGTTCCCCCAGCAAGCCAGGACAAGGCCTTATAATGCTATTGTGATAATGTCTGGAGGCCCCAAGTAAAATCAAAGTCTCATTTTGCTCACTGCTGAACAGCTTCTACTTTGAAGAATTTTTAATCCAAAACTTAAATCCTGCACTCACAGAAGTACTGCTTTTGTGCAGAAAGTTATGCCCCAAAGAGAAAATAAACACCATAATTTTCTTTTATTATATATTATTTTTACTACTTGGGGATAGAAAACTAAGCTTCAAAATAAGTGAATAACTTTCCCCAAATCATATAGGCCTTTTATGGAAGCCAAATCTTTGACATTCACACCAGTGCTGATCTACAAAACTGTCCTTCTTCTCAGGTGCAAATTTTGTGATTTTTCTTGTGTAAGCAGATTGCTTGCTAGCCAGAGTAATAACTATATTTGTCCTGTGCTCTCATTTTAAAGCTGCCTTGGGTACACAGAGGTCTGCAGCACATTTCTAAAATCTAGATGTGTCCATTCAGCCACCAATGCAACCATTCTTCCGTTCTTGCTAATATCTTTCTCTAGTCTTTAAGTAAAGATGCATAATTCAAACTCATTGAAAACATTTATCAGATCACACACTCACGCACACTGTGTTTCCTTACTTTCCCTTTAATGCTCATTTTTTACTGCAATATTGCGTCACTCCATTACTTTCCTCAGTTCTTTCCAAATCAGCCTTCCAAAACCATACTCTCGACCTTATCCTTCCAACTATTTGTTCCTGTGAATCCAAGTACATATCTTACCCCTTAATTACACATCTCATCCCAGCAGCTTTGCATACCATGTCTCTCAAGCCTCCTGTCTCACTTAAAAGGATGCCAAGGCACCACTGGGAATCACAAGGAGTCACAAATCCTCTGTGCACAGTAGTTATGTGTGCCTGGAGACTGTTGCTGGGATAAGTATCTACAAACAGCTGTTTAGCAGAGATTAAATCTTATCCAAGATAAGACAGTGCTACCAACCTGCTGCTCTTGCAAAACACAGGCACCTAAGTCCAGTGCTATACCAGCAGTGTCTGCTGTTCAAAGATTGTTGCCTCCATCAATAAGGGCTTGCAAGCATCTTCTTCCCTATTTTAGCTGTTGGCAGATTATTAGCTCCAGGACTAAAGCTCTGCAAGCATGTACTTCCATACATAAGCTGATAAAAAATGGTACTGTGACAGTACTGACTGTCTGGCTGGTTTTGTCTTGTCTTTGACAGTAGTGGTTCAGTTGAAGCTTCCCTTGAAGCACAGTGACTTAAACCAGTTGCTTTCATACAGTAGGCCCTAAATTGTTTCTGATTCATACAAATTGCATCTACACCATGATTTGGCAAGACTGAACTCAAGCTGACCAGATCTCCTAGGTGACATCCCCACATCCAGTTATGACATCCCTCTCTAGCGCACACACCTCAGCCCATTCTTCTGTCACAAGTGTCACAAAGCTCTCCAGCACTGTAATAGCATGAACTCCCTTATTTCACACAACTCTATCCCATTTTGAACCAAGGTCACAGTGTAAGCGCCCCAAATGTAAAGACAGAGTGAGTCAAGCAACAGTTTGACTCTCTCCTTCCTTGATTATTTCTCCCCATAGAGGTCCATGACAAACAGTAGGAAGGTTCTTCCAGGTCATTTATGGGTATTAACTTCAGAAACACATATCTCATAAACTCCAGATGCAGATGATAAGCACCAGATGCAGATGGACAGCCTGGTATTCTGAAGAGCCTTGGTAGCCCCTCTTTGATCACGAGGCAGAAGAGGTCCAGCAGACAAGGGAGACCTCTGGAAACTCACTGTTGTCACCCCTTTCAAAAGCAGATACATCAAATTTACTGAACCTTGACCAGGGTTGTATCCTCCAAAAAATGGATATTCTGACATTTATATGGGTCTCTCTTTCAATGTTTCACCTCTGTCATTGAGAAATATTTTTAATTTCTTTTCTGAAACTTGTGCCTGTTGCCCTTTCAGCCTTTGCTGTGCACTACCAAAGGACTCTCACTCTGTAACTACCCATTAGGAAGTTAGATGCCCACTAAACTTTCTAATTTTCAGGCTAAACCCACCACAGCTCTTTATATGCTATGTCCCTGCATGTCTGTGGTTACTCATATGCTATATGCTCAGTCTCCTTAACTATCCTTCTGACCCTCCACTGGACCTCATCCAGTCTTGTACTGGGAGCCCAGAAGGGCAGGTAAGATTTGAAAGGTAGACTCACAAGTGCTAAAAAGAGAGGAATAACCACTTGCTCCAATCTGTTGGCTACAGTTCTGTGCTGCAGCCCAGTGTACTGTTGGACTTTCTCCATAGACAAAGGCTACAACTGCTGGCTCACATTCAATTACTTCTTTACCAGGTCCTTCCCTGCCAGGGTACTTTGTGGGTGGACAACCCCTGAGAGCCTATAATGCTGTGCCTCTGTGTGCAGGACTTGGCACTTATTCTTGCACATTATGGACACCTGCCTTAGAAACAGGCAGCTGCTTTCCAGCAGCCACATTTTGTGGTTGACATTGAAAGTAACCAGCAATGGATAAGCTGTGAGGACACATCCCTGCCCTTTAGGGGAACGGGAGACACCTGGTTTAAGACAGGTGATGAAGCAGTTCATGCTAGGATTAGTACTTGAGCTAATCTCACACTCTTACATGAACCTATTTGGATTCAGTCAGATTTGACCAAGTGCGAAACAACACATAAGAGAGCTGAGACTCAACAGAAGTCTGAACTGTTGTGACAACAAAGGAAGTAGGCTTAAAAACCCCAGAGACCCGCTTCTGCCTCTCAGTCACCAAGGCAATCAGCAGTAACTTCCCAATAGCTTCTTTACTTCTCCAGGATTCTCCATAGTGTTCCAGACGTGTGTCCCAGCAGCACACACCAGATGTGTCCTTTTACTTGAGCAGTAAAAAATTATATTGCAGGTGTTTTCTTGTAAGTCCAGTGAGGATGTACCCTACTTCTTATAAACTTTGATGCTTCTATTCTCAGTGAATCACACATTTATTGGAAAATCACTTAGTGCTGTGACTGAATAAAATTAAATTTGATTTACCTGATTTAAGTTTGGCTATTCTGGTTCTTGAATGGTGCTGAGTAACGTGTGCATTCACTGTATATTCATGATGATCGAAAAGAAAACACATTCTTAAAAGTATAAGGTGACTAAAATACCTTTGAGAGATTTCCTTCAAGGGCTCTCAAAATTCACAGAAATGAGAAATAATTACCTCCACTGATGAGTTATCAAAATTTTGGTACAATTACTGATCTCTAATCATTATTCCAGCTAATGGATTTCTAGAGAGTCTGACATTTCAGGTCTCTGTTGACAAAAATAAGAACTGAAAGTCTTATTTGTTTTCCCCTTTCTTGAGCATCTTCATGCTCTGTCTAAGGGATTGTTTTCACTACTGAAGATTATATTTACTTCCTCTATGAAACAAACATAATAAATCTGTCCAGGTCAGCTCTGATTTTTGTGAGTTTGGCTTATGATAAAACATGAATACTGTGTCCTTCTCTGATTAAAAAAGCTGGAACAAGTAAAAAAATTGTAAAAAAAAAGGATTCTAGCAGCCCAGCAAACCTTCAAATACGCTGGTAAGAAGCTTATCAGAAGCTTATCAGAATCAAAACTTGACTTTATTGATGTTTACTCTTAAATTACACTTCAACTACTAAGTTAAAGTATTAGAAAAGTCATATTGTTTTCTTCAGGTTTATCTCCATTTATATACACGTGTGATTTCAGTAGTTGTTTAACACAAGTTGAAATGTTCATGGAAAGCTGCTGCACAAAGAGTTGATTTCCTCCTGATAAAGGGGTTTTTATCATTCTATGTCAATTCAGAAAATAATCCAAATGCAGTAATTGGTTTTGACACAATGGAAGCATTCCTAAGTACAACAGGTGAAAATATAACTGGCAACAATTAAAAGCTAATTATCTGCAGCCATCAACTGGTCACCAGCTGTTCTGAACCACATAAAGAAGCACACACTATGAGGGAAGAGTATATGCTATGGAGAGAAGTATGTGAAGACTACAAAACTGTGAGGAGAAATGCAGAAGATTCAGTTCTAATCCAAGCCTGATCCTGTAAATCTTCCTGCAAGTAGCTGTGTTGTACAAGTTCTCACATACTGTCATAGAAAGTCTCATGTTGGAAAGGACCCATAAAGAGCACCAGGACATAATGCTGATTCTTGTCCTGATTGCAGGAGCTTTTAATCACTGTGAGCTGCTAAGTTTAGAAACACTTACTTCTGTTTTAATGCAGTCGCAGCTTTGGTAGAATTGCTCACATTAACAAGCTGCTAAACTTAGACTTCCTGGTTGGGCCTGTGTTTGTGCTCAGCTGAGGAACAGAACCAGCAAACTGGTGGGGCTATCAGTGGGGACTTTTTGTGTTTGTTTGCTTTTTTCATACTGGCTGTAGAATGAAAGCAAAGAGAGTTTCCAAGTGCCTTCTCAGTTCTCTTCTTTTGTCTAGTTGCCTTTTATCCAACATTAATTAATGTAATTGCTACAATTTCATAGTCCAGTGGAGACTAACTAATGATACTGGAGCTGAGTGTTCTGTTTCTGCAATAAATCAAGAAAGCAGTTCGTATAATACAGCCTTCCACTTCTACCCACCACATCAAATTAAAGAAGATAAATATTTCTTTCTCTTGGCTTAGGGTCTGGTACTTAGATCACTCCCCCATGACTTCATGGGAAGGTCTGATACAACACTTACTTCTGCCCTAGGGGAAGTCAAAATCCAACCCTTCAGCCATTTGAGAGAGTATCCAGTGCTCTGGTCTTGGGAGGAACAAACACTTCAGCTTCCATTGAATCTGTTCTTCAGTGCAAAAATTAGCACAAGATTTATGAGGCCAGAAAAACAAAAGAGAAGAAAGAATATAAATAAGCAGCTAGGAAAACTTCCTAGAGTACAGCTGGCCTCTTCCAGGAGTAGGTCTAGTAAGTAGTTTTTGTTTAAAAGGAAACAAACCAGGTTATCCTTGCAGCAGAGACTGGCTAGGGTTCATATGATTAGAGGAAGCATAGATCTGTGTTCCCAGAAGTGGCCTCCAAGATAAACCCTTGAAGGAGATGGAGTCCTGCTATGTGAGGAATAAATTCATCCCACCAGAAGACCACCATCGTTTGCAATGACAAAGAGCTTGTCACAGTAATACCTGGGAAGAGGAACTGCTGGTGCTGCTGCTTGACCTCCCGTGAGACAGGCTCAGAGCTGACCAGTGTACTACTGCTTTCCCAAACTGAAGCAGAGAAGGAAAGGGGAAAACTGGTGAAATTGGTTTTTGGTGTTTTGTTTTTTTTTTTTTTTTGTAAAGAATTTTTAGCACACCTGTGCTGCCCAGTCACTGCTAGTTAAAATGATTAGACTTGAGTAAAGTTTAAAAATCTGAAGATGTAAGGGGAAAAAAAGGATCTGATTACATATATTTACTTTCTCAAGTCCATATATGTATCTGTAATGACATATCCATGGTCTGCAGCTGGACTTACTAACAAAACCCTGGAGTATTCTTACTTTTTCCCCCCCTGCTTTCTTAAAGAATAAAGGAAACAGAGGGAGGGGCAGATGAGACTAAACTTAAGAAATCACAGAGTGAGGAGTTGCTGACTCTCCTTCAAATATAAAGATTACAGAAGGAAAATGGCCTTCTTACCCTAAGGCCCACATTATGACAAGACTCCTGTACTATTCACCCAAATTTTCAAGGCTGGAAGCAGACATGGCTTGTATGCAACATATTCAGTCAAGAAGATGTGATGTACAGCACTGTTTTATATTTGAATTCTTTGTGTTGCACAATAGACTAGTGTTTCAAGGCACAAGAGGTTAAGCTGACTGGCATATTACCCGATAGAGCTGAGAACAAGTAAGTATTCCACCTAAAGGTAAATCCTGAGCCTGACTTCCAGCCAAGAGCATCTCTAAAGTGAGGCATGCCTAGAGATGTAATGTTTACCATTCTTTTTCAAGTCAAAAAGCTTATGATTTTGTAGTGGGAAAAACAAGACTTGCCATGTATTTGATTTTATTTTTTTTATATGCTGGCATCTTATTGCAAGTAAGAAGAATCATCTTCCTTATGCTGATAATTAAACTTTAAGTTAAACCCTTCAGAGTGGTATCTATAGCAGTCAGTAGGGCAACATCTGAAGTCAGAAGGCTGACGTGTTTGGTGATAACCACTTATGAAACAGTGAAGATGAGGAATCAATCCCTCACACATGCTGCTGTTCCCCAGGAGCCCATAAGCTGTGGTCCCCTGGGATGGTGCCCTGCTCTTCCCAAGTGAGATGCTGCTGGTGCTGTTTTCATTGATGCCATGGGTCCTTCCTCAGCCTGAAGGCATGCAAACTTGAACCCTGCACCTCCTCACAAAGTGCTTAAGTATTCAGGCCATAAAGTGTTTGGGAGAAGAAAAGAAGGACAGCTGAGGAATGTAGAAAACATTGCATGGCCCAAATAATCCAACCAGATGATCCATTGGGCCCCAATGTGCTCAGTATGAATCTATCAGGCAGAATGGGATCTGTATACAATGAAGGAGGGTTCTCTATTCCTGCAAAGGCATCAGGGGGATTTCATTCAACAAGAATTCTCCTTGAATGTGTTTAAATTGTGTTATAATGTTAAAAAGTAAATGAATTAAAAAATCAAGACTTCTGATTTGTTGAGAAGATATGAAGAAAAATAAGCACATCTTTTTCAAAATTGACAGTAAAGAAAGAGTCAGAAAATAAAATCCAGGGAAAACCCTGGGCAGTCATAGGAAAACCAGACTTTCTTTCATGTAAGGAAGGACTTCAATCACTAGGCTGTGTCCTGTGACATAACGGAGAGCTCTCCCTTTCCATCCAGTGACTCCTAAATTGTTGTCCACACATGTAGCTACTTCTAGAAAAGGTCTCTTACTTCCCATTATTCTGAAAAAATTAGACTCTCTCCTTCAGGAAGAAGGGAGAAATGGATGTTGAACCCTCCTTTAGCTGAATCTAGGTCACCTAATTAAAAATATCAGTAGAGAGCACGAATATTTCTCCCTCAGGTCTCCCACTTCCTGAGCAAAGAATACTATATAAAGAATAGCAGCAGCAATTGTGTTTATACAGAGTCTACTACAGCTGGTATGTCTTAGGTATGCTTTGATAACATCTTCCAGATCAAAGCCCTAGGGAACTGTGGTAGGGTGAGGGGAATTGAGGAATGCCTGATTTGGGATTTTCATTTGATTTAAGCAGGAATTAAGTACAGAACTGTTCTGTTCTCTCAAGGCAAGGTATTTGGGGTGCACATGGTGTACCACTACTTAAGAAACACAAAAAATAAGGCAAGTTAGGGATCTTGGGTTCTTCCTGGGATATGTAACAGGAGGTTTCAGTGTCACAATTTTGTGTCTAGGTGCTTAGATTTCTTTAAGTTCTATTCTTCACAGCTGCAGTGCATGTTCTTTACTCTCTCTTCTACCAATATGGATCCATATTAAGTGAGAGGTAATGCACATCTAGGACTGAGAAGGGAGACTAACTTGCAAACTTTATGCCATTGATGGTCCCCCTTGAACCATTCATTGCCTACTAGTTACATGTCCAAAAGAGTATTTGTACTAAATATTGTGATGTGTCATACTGAACTAAATCAAATTTGTTTCAAACAGATTTAGTTTTGTTTCGTCAAATAAAATTTACTTACTTAAACTTTACTCTGAAGATTAGCTTTTTGAGAATAGGAATTTGTCTATCAGTGGCAACATCCTAAAACATTTTATCTGAAGTTTATTGACATGGGTATTAGGAAAAGTTTCTTCACCAAGAGGGTGGTCAGGCATTGAAACAGGCTGACCATGAAAGTAGTTGATTCACCACTTCTAGAGGTATTTAAAAGACATGGAGATGTGGTGCTTGTGGTGGACTTCATAGTGTTGGGTTAATGGTTGGACTTGATGATCTTAAGAAGCCTTTCAAAGCTAAATTACTTTATGATTCTATGACTTACTCTGCTTCCTTAGCATCTCAGCTATTTCTTCTAATATTAGACAAGGAAGTTGGTATCAAGGAAATGAGGCACCTTCCTTTTTATGCTCATCTAGTCTGCTTTGTAAATTTTGCATAGATACAGACACATTTCCATCTGCTTTAGGGGTTTTTTGTTGTTGTCAGTCACATATGCTCTGAGAAATATTTCTTATATTTCAGCACTAGACCTGATCAGATAATTCACAGTGAATAATTTATTTGAACAAATTTAGATTTTTCTGGTTTTTAGTTGTCCATGAGCTGATTTTGATATTCTTGAATTTATTCATTATTCAAAAGTATTTGCTTGATAACTTCTATGAATAACTTAATGAGAAAAGCTTTGTGGACTGTGTGAGCAGTTCAATATGGGTACTAGGACCTTGGTGCTGTTGCTCAGGTTCTTTAAATACTGAGGCCATATCTCATTTTTCTACTTGCTTGGTGAATAAATTGAAGCTCTTTTTTTGTGAATAGGTACATGCAAAAGTTCAAAATTTGCTTTTCATAACAAGTAGTAGTCAGTTATAATGTCCTGCAACTCTTTACCTCCCTAAAGTAAATATTGCATTTCCATACTTCAAATACTGCAAACAGGCCATTCCCTTCTGAAAGGAATTTCATTTTTGTGCATGTGGGTCTAGATGAAGAGATCATTTTTAGATAGTCAGCCTGTATTTGCTGGATGTCTACTCTTTAACTCCACAGTTGGAAATAAAAACAAATAAGAGTATTATTGCTGTTAGAATATAAACTACTGCTCTGACAATTTTTTAAAAATTCTTTCTTCTATCACAATTGCCAGCTTTCTATTTTAAAATATAGCCTTAATGTTGTGTCTATGAAAAGTTAAATATTTGACAACAAAACATCTTGACCACAGGCTTCCTATTGGAAAATTGGAACAGTTTTATATGAACTAAACAATACAGCTTTTGTTGTTTAGTTATGAATTATAATATAAAAAAATTAGGCAGCAAATGTTAAGAATGGATGTTCATAAGGGTCTTCAGACTTCAAAGTCTCGTAAAACAAATGGAGTAATTCAATGATAGGATTTATTTGTATTTTAAAGTTGATTAAGCTATTTTCTGTTTCTTTTAGTAGACATTACAGAGGCTTTATCTGTAATTATTTCAATTAGATGCATTAAATCTTTCTGAGACATTCAATATAGAAAACTAAGCAGAAAAAGCACAGTTGTTTTATGACTTTTAATGTTGTTGAAAGCACAGTAACCATGATCTTATTTTGAATTTTTGTTCATCATGGCAGTTGCGTAAGACTGATGAAAATGCATTAAGTAGGATATATTTATCTCTCTTTATATTCCTTTGGAAATGTCATTTATGTAGCACCAAAATGCTATGTTTTAGTAAGACTGCTGCATATTCGACATGTAACTGACAGATGATGTCTAAGCATTATGCAGGGCCATTAAAGATGACATAGAATGCACAAATATATCAGTACGTGAGAAAGGAAAAAATCTAGCGTCACTGGGTGAAAGTCACAAGTGGAGTTATGTGAATTAAATAAAGGAATGAAAACACATCAGCAGGAAGGTAAAAAGCAAAACAAAATGAGGTAGTGTATAAGGGCTGAAGTAATAAAATAAAATATAAAAGTACTCACACAAATCCAAGAACTAAATGTGGGTAGTGCAGAATGTAATAGCCTATTTCATAGGCTTGTGCAGGTCTGATTTAATCTGAGAAAAATAGATTTTCTTCTGTTTGAATATTTGATTGGGATTTTAGAGACAAGAATTCAGATCACTTGTGTCTGTCAGGGCCTTCTCATCTCCCATCTCCCACTAGATTTCAGACCTCTAGAAATTTCCATGGAAAGTGCAGGTCCCTACACAAAAAATTTGAGTCCTCTGGGACTATGTTGTTAGTTTTTAGTAAATATATTTTTTAAATCTTTTAAAAATAACGCCCACATCCTCTTCCTCCTCCCAGGGCTTCATGGATCATGAGGTGGTACTTGCTAGAAGACACAGATTTTTTGAAAGATAGGATAATCCCAGCCCTTATTGCGGAGTTTGACCAAATGAATAGAAAGAAACAGATGTTAAAAGGGCTGGTAGTTTGCAAAGATAGACCAAATGATTGAATATGAGTAGAACTCAGCATAAAACCAAGTAAAACTTATCTAGCTGATAGTTCATATACTTTTATAGTTTCCTTACTGGCTAGAATTTGTACAAGAGACTGGAACATGGGAGAAAAAATGTTTTCGATGGTAGCATTATTTATCTCACATTTGTATTCTTGGATCTTGCATTTGGATTATCTGTGTTGCAGAAATGTGTCTCTGTTGGAATGAACAGTTCACTCCAGGGATCACTCCTGTTTATAGATATGAACATGATATCACCAGCATTGCTGCCTTCTGGTCTAGCCTGGCACAGTAAGCTTTCCATCCCCATGAGCTTTTCTATCCCACATACACCTAGTCATGTGCCATTGAAGAACTACTTTGATATGTAGCCCTCACTTCTCTTCTAATACTCTGTCTTAAAATCCATAATATTAGCCTAATTATGTATTATAGCCAAAGGGATGTTGCATGGGACCTAAAAGAGTCACAGCACTGAATGACAGCAATGCATGTTTCCAGAGTGGAGTGGATGTCACCACCTCTGCCACACAGCCCAGGGGCTGATATCACCACTCCCAGGGGTTAAATAACTCATTTATCCTGATAGTTTCAGCACACAGACAACAACTTTCTGGCTATCAATCTCCTACTCTCACCATATATTTGATAGAACATTTAGGTGTTTGAGTTTGGGCTGGAAATTTGAAGCATCAGACTGATAGTCACTGAAGTGCTTTACTAGACAATATCTAAAACCATTTAGGGGTAACCACCCTGCTCAAACATATCATGGCAATATGAAGAACAAGGAAAGAATTAAACCAGAATATTCAAAGTTGCAAAATAATACTTCAACTATGAGACGGCCACTTAAACTTTGTAAAAGTAACGGACAGCTTGTGGGCTCCTTTCTCCATGGGGCCACAGGTCCTGCCAGGAGCCTGCTCCTGCATAGGTTTCCCATGGGATCACAGCCTCCTTCAGGCATCCACCTTCTCCAGGGGCCTGCAGGGGCACAGCTGCCTCACCATGGTCTTCACCACGGGCTGGTATAGTGACTGGTAACTGGTATAGTTACACTTGAGCACATTTTGCTTAGTGGAACTGCTGGGCTATAGCTCAGGTCACCTTGTCTGTGTCCATGACCATGTCCATTGAACTCAAGAGTTTTTTCTTCTTCAACAATGGGCAGTGAGGGAGAAATGAAAGTTCATTGTTGAAGCTACTGTAGAAAATTTGGAGCTACTGTCAGAAACTGTAGTAGTGACCAATCTTTTTATGTACTAATATGGTAGTACTGTGGTGCAATAGTCTGTGGAAATTACATACTGAAAGCAGTGGGAATTATGCAACATGTATTTTTTAAAATTTTAATAAATGCCTCTTTTTATTTAAATATATGTAAACACTTCTTTAAATCCCTGTGCCTTGGTGACTCATGAAATAAATGGCTTTTCCTTATTTCATAGGTACTGCTGAATTTTTAAGGGAGTCTGAAAGTTTAGGTACTTAGGACCACAGGCTCTTAAACAAATGTTTGGATAGATGAGGTCTGATTCCTTCCCAGCTAGGTCCATTTTACACATACCAATTATGCTGTAGCAAAGGCCATGGGGCTAATAATTTTTTTCCTACAACTTTCCAGGTCTGTAAAGCTGGGGCTACGGACTTCAGGCTTGTTCACCCTGTGAATGGTGTTCACTATTGAGCACAGTGACTAGGTCACTTTTGTGATGTACAGTGAATGTTGGGTTTTGTATCTCTCTCATTTGCTGTCATGTCAATGTTCTGGTGGCTGATGCAGAGCCTTTGGGGTGGAACAAGTCCATACTATGAGTCACAGAGCAGTATGCACTGTGCCTTGGGATTACATCTCTTTTTGCTTGTTCTGCACCATTACCTACAAATTTCACTCTCAGGAATGTATTAATCAATAAATCTATTCTATTGATTTTCCTGTTTTAAGTTTCATCTTTTCAACAATTTTGCAAAGAACTTGTGATGGAGATGGTGTTCTGCAGAACTGGTGGATGTGGCTGAGGGTAGACAGCACAGTATGACAGTAAAGAGGATGGTGATAAGTACTGTGTTGAACCATGTGCACCTGTGTACAAAGGCAACAAAAAAGTTACTCTCTAAAGTAGGATTTATTGATGTTTTACTCAGGTTTTAGTTTGAATGTTAGCATAACTTCCAGCAACACTTACTTGAATATTTCTCTTGTGAACTCATCTACTTGGTTTTGCACTGACCCATTTTGTTTTGCTTTCAGCTTTATATTCTTTTCTGTCTCCCTTCTTGACTTGCTCTGCTTTTGTTTTTCTTGTGATATCATAGCAGCAGCATGGTAAAGCCTCACAGAGATCTTGCTTCAATTCAATTTTGTTCTCATGTATTGCTCTGTTTCTTCCTGAAATTGTATTGCCATTTCCAGAAATGACATGGCAATATTTCACTTGAGTTCACTTGCCATTTTAAGTGGACCTTCATGCATTTGCATTAATGATATGAAACCATGCCTAATAGAACTACAGTGTGGAGAAAGGTAAAATTAAATTAGTGTAGCTTATTGTCTGCCGTGCACTGAATTGACAGAGAAAATACAATTGTAGATTGCTATAACATCAATAAAAATCATGTGGAATCAGTCATAAACTATACTCAAAATCTGTGCATGCTGATAAACAAACACCAAATATAAAATTATTCTGCTTGTCTCTGAGGAAAAGATAAAGTTGGTGTGGTGGTTTGACCCTGTCTGGACAACAGATCCAAAGCTGCTCTATCACTCTTCTCCTCAGCTGGACAGGGGAGAGAAAATATAATGAAAGGCTCAGAGGTCAAGATAAGGGCAAGGAGAGATCACTCACTAGTTACTGTCAAAACCAGTTACAGGCAAAACAGACTTGGTGAAATTAGTTTAATTTATTACCAATCAAATCAGAGTAGGATAATGACAAATAAAACGCAAATCTTAAAAACACTTTCCCACACACGCACCCTTCCCTTCTTCTTGGGACTAGCTTCACCCCCAGTTTTCTCTACATCCTTCCCTCCAGTTGCACAGGGCATCAGGGAATGTGGACTGTGGTAAGTTCATAAGATACTTTCTCTGCCACGCACTCCTCCTCAGAGAGAGGACTCCTCACACTCTTCCCCTACTCCAACATGGGGTCCCCCCACAGGAAACAGTCCTCCATGAACTTTTCCAATGTGAGTTCTTCTAATGGGCTGCAGTTCCTCACAAACCGTTCCAGTGTGGGCCCTTTCCACAGTGCACAGTCCTTCAGGAACAGGCTGCTCCAGCCTGGGTGCCCCACAAGGTCACAAGTCCTTCCATCAAACCTGCCCCAGTGTGGGCTCCTTTCTCCATGGGGCCACAGGTCCTGCCAGGAGCCTGCTCCTGCATAGGCTTCCCATGGGATCACAGCCTCCTTCAGGCATTCACTTTCTCCAGGGGCCTGCAGGGGCACAGCTGCCCTCACCATGGTCTTCACCACGGGCTGCAGGGGAATTTCTGCTCCAGTGCCCGCAGCACCTCCTCCCACTACTTCTTCACTGACCTTGGTGTCTGCAGGGTTGTTTCTCTCACATATTCTCACTCTTCTCGCTTTGGCTGCTGTTGCACAATATTTTTCCTCCTTCTTAAGAATATTATCCCAATGGTGCTACCACTGTCACTGATGGGCTTGACCTTGGCTAGTGGTGCGTTTGTCATGGAGCCAGTGGCTCTGTCGAACTTGGGAGAAGCTTCTAACAGCTTCTCATGGAAGCCACGCCTGCAGCCCCCCTTCTAGCAAAACCTTACCATGGAGACCCAACACAGTTGCTGAAAGGAATAAAAAAGCTGCACACAAAGATTGCAAAACTGTTTTGTAGTTTTCTCAAAATGGTTTGTTTGTTGCTTCAGCAAAAAACATATGGACTTCTGAAGATGTCTGACTAAGCCCTTTTGCAATGCTTCAAAAATTTTAAAAATTGGTGTATTGAAATAAAATACAAACAAACAGGAAACCCCATCAACTGCCTGTGATTCACTTTTCTAAGCAGACAGCAGCATTGCACAACAGCATGAGATTGGAAACAAGAAGGCTCCTACATCCACATGAAACTTCATGGGATTTCAGGTAGAATATAATTATTTCATATAATTATATTATATACGAGCAGAATATAATTATGCAAAGCTGGAATTTTGTCAGGACACTGTGGTGAGCACCTATGCTTTGTGAAAAGCTTATGGGGATTTTTAATTACAATAAGTGGTCAGAATCTTAGTTTGATGTCTCAGCCAAGAGATGAATTGATACTGAGCTACTAGACTCTCAGTACATGCCTGGGTAGTATGAAAATAACAGAACCATTAGACAGTTTGACTCACCTTGTAGTGATGGCAGAATGGGCTGTATCTGAAATCTGGAACAATGATTAAAAATACTGTTGCTCTTCAACAGAAGAACAGTGATTACAAGGGATGTATCTCTGCATTCAAGATTCTTTCATTCTGGGGAAAGATATGCATCTGCTAAACATGCAGACGTGTTATCTGTTCACTTCAGAAACACTTAAACAACTGAGCATCTATCCTTAAAAATTACCACAGAATGGAATAACTTTTAAGAAGTTATCATGCTAAGGAATGAGTCTTATGATATGAACTCATTATGAGTTGTAGAGCCTTCACTCAGCAGAGTGGATATTACACTGGATAGCTGAATACCCAAAAGTTTCTTAACTGGTTCAGTCCTATCTGCGTAATCTATCTATCTTCTCATGTCACACCCAGCTCTACTGTATCTGAATGTCTTCCAAGTCTCTCTGGGGCAACATTTTTTTTTCATTATTTTTGGTAATGTAATATAAACTGGAGGCTACAGTATCATTATTTTACTGCTACCCCTGAGATATTTTTGTCAGACGTTAATTCATAATGTAGCAAAGTTCTTTTAAAAGAATAGAAATTAGAGTTGTTACTTTGAGAAAACAGATTTGAAATGCTCATTAGTAACTTTTTAATGTTTCTATTTGAGTTGTGTTAGACATTACCAAAAACACTTTAAAAGATTGCTGAAATTCCTGCTTTCACAGTTTCTAGCAGGTGTTTGTTTGTTTATTTGTTTTTAACTTGAGGATGCTTACATCTTCACGGAGATCCTGGACTCAGCAAACGGTACCTGATTCAAAATTTTGACTGACATAGATTTTTTTTTTTAAGGGCCCATATGGTAGTATTCCTGTGAGTTTGCATTAGTTTTGTAAATTTTTTGGTAACTGCCTGACTCACAGCTTAAAGCACACACAGTCCTGTCTGAGTGGTGGCTAGATAGGATTATGAATTGGGGTGCCTTGTATATTTTTTGAAATGCTGGAAGGAGAAAGAACAAGTTAAGTAAAACTGACTGAATTGCTGCTCTGATTTTTGTGTAGCAACATACACAGATGCATATAACAGGCAATAAAATGCATTTGTCCATAGGCTCTCAACATGAGGCAACCTCATTGCCAGAAACCTTAACTCATGCAAAAATATGATCCATATACAAAAAATCAACTTAACTTTAGCAGAACTGCTACTGGCTTCACTGTAATTAAGTGCTAATCATAGGAGTGTTCTGTTCTGCAAGGCAGTAAACTGGTTTCCTGAGCGGATAAACTTGGGGGTCAAAGGCTGGGGAGTTGGCTCCACTGGGGACCAGGATAGCTGCCGAGAAAGCAGAACACCTGTCCTGTTATTGTGATTATGAGACAAATGTGAATAAAGCCAGTAAAACAAAGTAACCTGAAAGTCTGGAAAATTTATTGACATAATTGTAAAGAGTGGCGTGTCATACACACTGAGAGCAGGGAGCCAGGCTATGCCGGGTCCCACAGGACAGGCTCAGCTCCCCTACATTGAGCAGATGAAGGGGAGTTCTCACAGGGCTGCAGGGCCACTGTCTCTCAGGAAAGCTGCTCCAGCTTTATAAGGTTATATTTTCCAAGCTATGAAATGAGGATATTAGTTAGTAAACTTCAGAGCGGGGTTTACAAATGCAAATAACAAATTACATGTAACTCTTCAGTATAAGGGGATGGAAAGTTTAACCTATAGTAAATAAAAATGGAAGCTCTTCCATATGTTTCATGCAGCACTGTAAGAATTTCAACAATAGAATCAAGAAAAAAAACATACAATTTCATGAAACAGGTGGGAAAAGAAAAGCCGCCTTTGAACCTTTGAGAGTAAGTTAAAATGACCATACTATATTCATTGACTTGGAAAGAAGAGGAACGAGAGCGGTGTTGTGATTTTTTATCAGCAGAACAGCACATTTATCAGTAAGTAATTGGACTGTTAGTAAGCACTGGTAGGGAACATCCATCCTAGCATGAAATGCTGGGACTTGACACTACTTCACAGGGAGAAGTATGGACTTACTGTTTCTGCATCATGGAGTCCGAATATCTGCGGCTCATTTCTGTGGCAAATAGACTCATATAGTTTCAAAACCACATCATTTTTTGATCCATCAAGAATTTTATATGAGCAAAAAAGAAGAAGCTCTTCCTTAAACACCAGAAACAAGGGGGGAAAAAAACTCCAAAACCAAGAGCTGATATTTTTGCACAACTGTATTAACATTCAAAATACTCCTGACATATGGAGAAATGAGCTTGTGAAACTTCCTGTCACAGGAATGAGTGAAACAAAGAATTCAGTTATTTTACAAAGGTTGGGACACTTCTAATCATAAGCAAAAATGTATATACATAACTTCACATGCAGATGTTTTTTTCCAGCAGGAGATACAGTTAAAAAGTTTATATATGTATATGGAGAAATAAGAAAGGTGGTTTGGCTTGGATTCTAGATCAATACAGCTCTCCTCCATTTGCCCTTGCACTGTCACAAGACACTTCACGAACCTGAGCAGCCTTTTCACATCGCTATGGCACAAATCTTCCGCAGCTGGCCATCAAGAAAGCCCGAGAGAAGAACCCTCCTGTCTGCACAGCTTAATAAAAAAAAATTACATTTCCCCTTCCTCATACAGTGGGGAATCTGATACCAATGGTATTAGTGAAATGATATCACAGGAGTTGGATTTAAGGTCTGATCACACCTCAAGGTGCCTGTACTTTACTGAAATGATCACTGTCAACTTGTAGTGCTCAGCCTCTGTGTCTTCAAGGTGATAAGATGATCACTTTTCTCATATGTATGGTATGAATCTTAACAGTGTATGTAAATACCGTATGAGGAGATTAAAGAAGATGGCAGTGGGCCTTTTTCAGTTGTGACCAGCCAAAAATCAGTGGGCAGAAATGAAAATAAAAGAAATTCCTTTTAATCATAAAAGACCTTTTTAGGTCTGAGAGTTGACAAATTGTGGGACAGGAATAAAAAGTATGTGAAGTCTCAAGGATATGATAACCTTGGAGACATTTAAAACCCGACATGACACATCCCTGCCCACCCTCCTCCTGCTGACCCTGCGCTGTGGGGCTGGACTAGGCAATCAGCAGAGCTGCCTTCTAACTTCAACTGTTCTGTGAGTCTGCCAAAATAACAATCAGCTTTACAACCAGCATGATGATTCTTCTGTGTTTTATTGGTGAAGGAAATAAACTGTATGACTTTCACATCCTCTAGACAGAGTATATGGTATTAATGGAAGACAGCAGAATTGACTTGTAATTAGATTTTTTTTTTTTTAATCTGGATATTACTAATTTTCAATGATGCAGAACTAATTTATGCACAATGACTCTCCACTCACATACATCACTGCAGTAATACCCTGTGGTTACTAGAGAAAGTTTTTTTATTTATAGATCTCCATGGGTGTTGCAGATTCATGATGCAGTTACACCTGATTTCATACAACCCCAGAAATTCACGCTGGAAAAGACCTTAATCCAAAGAAAATTAGCCTAATCTGTTAGATGAAGCTCTTCAGGATCTCCAAAATTGAGACTCCAAGACTTGCCCAGGCCATCTGCTACTGTACTTGGAAGAAGCTTTCCCTTACAGAAAAAGTCAATCCCCCTTTCTGTGATTATTTTATCTGTTCTGACCATGAAAAATAGGCTCTTTTCAACAGCCTTTTATGTACTTGAAAAGTTGATGTCTCTTTTCTTGACTGAACAAGGTCAGGTTTTCTAGACTTGTGATTACTCTCACTGACTGTACCTGGACTCCTTCCAGATAGTCCACATCTTTCTTTAATTTATACAAATGACATAAGAGAAAGGTCTGGCTTTATAGATGGTGTTTCTGCACACACAAGGTTTTCTGGGAGTTGACAGAACAAACCAGAAACAATATTAGCTTTTGGAACAAAATCAAACTTTAAAAATACTGCAAAAAGTGCCTTAGAGGGGAAAAAAGTCATAAAATATCCTAAAGGTCTCCAATCCTTGTTCTCAGAGCAACTACTTCTAGTGGTTTAGGATGCTACTACTTTTCTGCCAGAGATTTTTGCCTGACTAGCAGTGTTGGACATATTTACAGAGATTAAATCCAGATCAAGATGCACTTGCAACTTAACCTGTTGTATAAAATCCCTGCATCAAGCCCAACAGTTGCTGTTTGAGCTAAGCATATCTTTTAGAAAGACAGCCAATCCTGATTTAAGGCCTGACAATGATAAAACATACAAGATCCCTAGATAAATTATTGCAATGGTTAATTACACAACGTAATTGCTAGTTTGAATTTGTCCAGCTAAAGCTTCCAGTCATTGGATACTGTTATGCTTTTGTTTACTAAACAAAAGATCCCTCAACTATCAGAAATATTTCTTCATCTGCTCACTGTAATGCAGCTGTCTCAGAAGTTAGTTCACTTCTGTAGAGCTCTTTTGCAGCCTTTCTAACATGCTTATATTTTATTTAGTGTGTTTAGTACTTGCTTATTTATTCAGGATATCAGAAATATCAGTAATGTAATGGCACATTCAAAGGTAACTAGAAGAGCCAAAACTTTGAAGCTATTTCATAGTGATTGAGATCAGGTCTGTATTGCTTGGGACTTACTGTATGTGATTTCAGTCTCATGCAGAATGTCTCTTGCACCAACCCTTTCATCCAGATGTACAGTAAGTGAGAGGATTGAGCAAGCAACTTGACAATTCTGTTCCACTTTTAAAGAGCAACTGAAGCAACTTAGCCTGTTGACTTAAGAAGAGTCGCTTTTGAATTAATTAGTTACTTCCTAAAGTGGTGTTTTTCAGTTTTAAGGATCTTGAAAATTGTCCGTATGGTCTTAGCCATAAGAAAGGTGGATAGAACTGTAGCCGTCTGTCCCTACAGTAGTGTGGGGAGGTCCTGTTCAAAATCTGCACCTACAGATTGTCATACAGTAGCGTTACTGAGTCATGTCTTCTCCATGAGATAATTTTGTGTCTGATTTCCCTGGAAACTTTGAGCATAAACAGAAGATGCCGGCCTTTTGTCTTCTGAGAGTTTCTTGATATTTGGCAGATTGGACAAACAGCTACTGCACATGTGCAGATTGACTCAAACATGGATATGCACTGAGATGGTTTTATCCTGTGTATTTTGAATTTAACAGTATAGACGCTGAAAGTGTGATATTTACCAGACATATCTAGTCCCTGCATCTACATTGTAGACTCTTTCTGCTTATGTAAGGTAAATTTGCTGCACTTAGGATATGTCTTACAAACTGCATGTTTCTATAGACCATTAAGGTCACTTGTGTCCTGCACCTGATGTGTTCCCTGAGCACAGAAGGCATTGGCACTCTGCAGACTTGTGCAACTCCCTTTTTGCCCAGTGGCAAAAAAAATCATAATTCATATTTCATCAATTTCACTTTGTAGAAATTCCTTAAAGAACAAGTAGGTATATCTTGCCTTGTTTTAATTGAAACTGATTGATCTAGAATATATTTTATCTACAAGGTACTATCATCCTCTTGATTAGTTTTTCAGAGTTTTAAGATAGCATCTCAGTGAAAACATGTAGTGTTAACACTGAAAGTTTTTCTGCCTCTTTTTGTTGTTTGTTTGGTTGGTTGGTTGGTTTGTGTTTTTTGGTTTTTTTTTTGTTTTTGTTTGCTTGTTTGTTTGTTTTTGCTTAACTATGCCTTTTCACTGTAAAATCAGAGGAGATATATTAATGCTGACAAAGTAAAAAGACATTCCACAAATCCTGAATTGTTAATTCCACAAGTTCCAAACCATTGTACCCAAAAGAGAATATAGAGATTTAAAAGGGTTATAAACACTTCTCAGGCAACCCTAATTGCTCTTTTGCTGTTTGTAAGTGTTAAAAGTCCAAGTAAGAAAAGTGGTAGATAAGATCACCTACTGCTTTTTTTGCTATTATCATTCTTTAGGGCTACGTTAGATAGCACTTCCTTCTAGCAAAGTGAAAAGAATGGGAGCATCATTACAAATTCTATCAAATAAAACAAAGAGAGGAAGGAATCCAAGTAATGTTGAGAGTAGGCCATATGATGATAAGTATCTTCACTATCTGTGCCATACATCACTTACCTCTAAAATTACTTTGATCTAATACACAGCCTTTGATATAAAGAAATTAGCCATCTTCCCTTCTCTTGAAGAGATGAAGGTGAGACCGTATAGCCACCTTTACTGAAGGATATTGTATTAGTTTGGTTCACTTCCCATTTTGCTCCTAGAAGGTCCATGTGTGTATGCTGATTTCACTCTTAGTCTGTTCTGGGATAGTCAAATGTCTCCTTTACAGAGAAGCAACCAGTTCACTCCAGGGTCTGCTCCAGATGTAGTATTGAAGTGGTGCTTAATTTGGGTCCCCTGACTCTGTTCAACAGTGTACACTCTCAAATGTCTTTCTGTATTTATGTCCTGCAACTTCCACCCTTGGCATCAAAACTGCCATGTGAATGGCTGCAGCAGAGCTTTGTCATTATGTCAGGCATATAGGAATGAAAAAGCCTATAAAATTAACAATTGTATTTCAATACCAGAGGGGGATTATACTGTACCTTATAGTTCCAGCACTAAATAGTGTGAGCATGAGCCAGAACATACCAACTGACTGGGAAGCCAGGACTCAGTGTACAGAAAAAGGTAGATGCCAGAACCAGCAGTGGCCAACACCAATTACATGAAAACAAACAACTAAAAAATTAAATCTTGCCATATATATATATATGCATATGTGTGTGTATAAATATAGACATATATTTATATCTGCGACTTCAGGGGTGGGTTTTCCCACTTAGAAGTTCTTCCGTCACCAGCTGCAACAATTGGAGCAGGACTCTACCACCACAACATTGTACAGGGATAATTCCTTTATAGGTCTCATGACTAACAGTGTGCTTTTTCTTATCTTGCAGAGATTATGCAGCTTTGTAGCTGAGAAACAGTTTCTTTTAGCTCAAAGAGTAAAAGCTTTCACTTTTTGCTTTTTCTAGTCTCTTCCTGCCTTCTGACCCATAATGACTGTTTGCTCCTCTGTAGTCTCTTCTAGTTGATGTCAAAGTGCAAAACAACAAACATATTTGACTACATGATAACACAGTGGGTTGTGCCCAGGATGTGTAACTCTATCTATTTAATTAGGGAGCAATCAATTTGAATATGTTCAATATATTCTCTCATCATTGCAGGATTTGTAGGAGCCAGTGTGTTACCCAGCTGGTTGTCATTGTCTAGTTCAAAGTGAATGGGAGATCATAGGACACAGATGTAGTTGAAAGTACCAGATCTCAGGCAGAAAGGGAGGTCTTTTAAGGAGAATTACCTCATTATACTCTGAGAATAAGTGAAAGGTTATTAGCAATCACATATTGCCAAATTTTCTCATTTGGGGCTGCCGGTGTAGAGGGGTTTGTGTATGGATTTCATCAGACAACAATTGGACATTCATAATCAGATGTCCTGATGACATCCAAAGTTTCAAGTAAGCTAGTCACTCAGAACTTACTGGTTTAATTTCTACTGTCCTGATGAACAGAAAGATGATGACTTTTCTACATAAAACAGAAAGAACAATTAAATGGACATGAACCGGTTCTTAAATAGAGCAGCTAATGAAATTATGAAGTAGTCATTCTTCTAAGCTTTATTGCTTAGTTTAACACTGTATGAGCACAGATGTTTGCTTAGTTAACTTCATTATTCAGTATATCTTATCAACCCATGAGTGTTTTCAGTTTTTTGCTTAGGGATCAAAAACCATGCCCAAATGACATTCCTTCTGAAGTCCAAAGTAGTTTTAGCAAAACAAAACCTGTAGAACTTGATAAGAGAAAAGGGAACAAATATAATGGATTTTTTTTAAGGTAGAAGAATGTGGGTTTTAAAGGATTTCAGGTATGTGTTTTATAGATTAAATCTATATATGTATTTAGGAAATAGCCTTCATTAATGAACAGCTGCTTTTCATACAAATAATGCAAAGGTAATGCTGAAGGGTCCTGATAGGACCTCACTTGAAATACTTTCACAGTTTTGAATATCCCTCTATATAAAAGATAAATTGAAACTGACTATTGTGCAGGGCGAGATTTTTCAGTCCCTGGCCCTCACTGTAACTTACAATGATGATACTAAAAAGATTTTGTTTTGTTTTACCTAGTGAAGCAAATGTTGAAAAAAAGAGCTATAAATAGATCAAAAGTATAATGCCAGACCTGGTGAAGGATTGTTTAAGCTGAAGGACAAGTGCAAAACAAATGAGAATAAACCAGCCATGAATAAACAAAGAATTAGAATGTGGCTTCAGATCAAAAGAACAGTGAGGTTTTCATTCCCTTGTCCAATGAGAGTGGTAGGACCTGGCCAGGGCTCCTGCTGTCCTCTGGTACAACGCATGGCCAACACCAGTGGAATAATGCACTTCTTCCACATTATCTAGCCTATGCACTCCTAAAACAGTGTGGTTCAGAATAGATTTCGGCTCTGGAAGCATTGAAAATCTCATCACTTTCTTTGGTTGTTCGTAGATTATTTGTTCAAACCATGACATCATCAATAAAAAAGGGAACAGGTTTGTAGGTCACATCTGTGTTGATTTCAAGTTAAAAAAATGCAATTATGAATTATCCCTGTATAACAAATAACATATCACCAAAATCTCCATCAAATCTCACCAAAATCTCTGGGTTTTCTGTGTTTCCAACCAAATAAATGTATCCCAAATTGCAGCAACTGGAAGATATGCTGCGTTGTTTTTTTTTTTTTTCCCAAACATGTTTGGTTTTCATATTTATAAAGAATTTATTGTAGCCTGCTAAGTTTGCGATGATTTCTTTCAGTTCCTAACCCTGCTCAGATACCTTTATCATATTTCAGGTCTGAAAAATTACTATAAAACAGTCTGTCTCTGGTATAATCACAATGTAACGTGTATTTTTATGTTTAATATAAGGAAATTATGTGTTGAAAAGTAAAGCAACATATAATTAATAGCAAACCTGGCTAATGATAGCTAAAATACATCAAAGCATGCTCCAGCCCATTGGCTAGTGTATATGCTTTCAGCAAACTAACTTCCAAGCAAATTAGCTTCTTTTCTAACTAGGGATCTTTTTAAGTTTTATAGTAAGAGACGCTGATTGAAGCTTTGATTCATTAATAAAATGATAGATGCACGTCATTAACTCATGCAGTTGATGCATGATCTTCCTATTACAGTATTTTACTTGATGACTCCTGAATATGTGGTACTCCTTTGCATGTTCAAATTCAATCATTGTTATGGTAGTTGTGTTTGTGTCATGTATTTGGGACTCAGGTCAAGGGCCATTGTAACTTAAGGAGGCTCTATTGGGAAGTTACCTTGACCACTGATTTCATAGATACTGTTTCCATCAGTTTGTTTTATTCATCTGTCACAAGCAAATGAAGTCTTAGATGTTTTGCATGTAATTTTTATGGATACATGAATGTTTATGGCCAAAAGACATTACAAGGGCTATTCTAACTTCTGAATTATGTATTATACGGACTTCATTCAGTCTGCTACCTAAGTTCTGTCAAGTGACGTTATATAGAGCTGAATTGCATCTTATGTGGCCTAGAATTCGATTGGGATCTCCAAAGAAATTATATGGAGTTCACTAGTACAAAACGTCTACTCATAATTCTACTTTTAAAGCCTTCACTGTTGAGTTTACTTTGTAGAACTGAATCTACGTAAGGAAATTATATCAATAAAATAATTACTGACAAGACTTTGAGAAAGAACTTGCACAGGTCTCTGTTTATAAAGCTATCTCCTGATTCCTGTCTGTGCTGTGGTTAGTTGCTGAGTCATCAGGATGAAGCTACCATTTTTTGCCCTACTATCAAATATTTTGAAGATGGCTGTGCTGTCCACACTAACTCATTGGGTCTTTCTTGCATATTGATTGTTTATCTCACAAAGATTCAATGACATGGTGCTTCCTTGCCCTTGAGGGTTGGGCTTAAACTGAGCGGAGCAGAATTACAGGGTTTCAAGAAGCCCTCTCTTCAAAGTGTCCTTACAGCCATGAGTCAACGATCCTTCAATTGATGCTGTATTTTCATAGCATTGTTCAGCTCTAATGATGAGAAGCTATTGCACAATTTAGATAGATGCAGTCTTGTTTCCCTGCTTACTAATCTGAAGAAGCTGTTTTGCTTTATGTTTCACCTAACAAGAAGTGTAAGGTGGAGCTTTGAGAAGACGAGAACGTGTTCAGACCCATTTTTTGATGGAGTTTTTTAAGATGGCTCTGAAATCATATATGGCCATCATCCATCATTAATAGCTAGTTTAACTATTATAGCAACTCAGTTCTCTGTCAGCTGAGTAGTGTTTGAGCTGGGTGCTTGCACTGAAGTAGAAATGAGAGAGGGCAAGCATCATTATACCTTACTATATGCTCATTTTTACACCTACTCAATCAGAATCACTTAGTTCTGCATTTCTGATCAGCTATCTCCTATTGCCCTGTAAGTGTTGCAGTAAAAGATTTTTCTGAGGTTATAGCCACATGTCATAACTCATTTCTCTCTAATTCAGAAAAAAAATGCAATTAAATAGAAATAAGATTTACTTGCAGTCTGACTTTACTCCAAACACACTTTATTTGGAAAACATTATGACAACTGATTTCTTTGCAGATCGTTTGAAGTTGTTCCTATCACTTCTGAAAAAAGTGCCAATCTTGGTGCCTTTGAAAAGTAAAGCAATCATGTCTATCATTTGCACAAGTCTAAATCTGGACTCACAGCTGATTTTAGTTTTTCATTGTAACTCAACCTGGAAACAGTGATGTTTGAAGAGCTGGTTTATGATCAAACCAAACAGTCTGACCTACAGGCAGCAATACCCATCAGAGAGGCACGATGGGGAACTTCACCTTGTTTGATACGAATCAATATGCCATTCCTAAAATAGTGAGGTCTAAATGCCTGATTCGTTGAATGGTGAAACTAAGAACTGAAAATGAATTCTGTTTTTTGTGGTTGATAGAAGGGTCAATAGAGCATGCCAGAGTGACAGATCGGAGTTCTATATCCCCAGGCAGGGAATTTTAAAAAAATAAATAAAAAAAGAGGGGCACATGACAGCTTGCTAAAAACAATATCCTTGGAACCCCAGTTGTGGGACATGTCAAAGGCAAGGAAGAGAGAAGAAGCAGAGTATGAGACACCCACTTGAAACCTACAGGGATCTGGGATAGTGTGGAAGCCCATTGGAGAGTCTGGGCAGGGAGGGGACCTATAACTTGCCTGGTAGGAGAAGTGATAGTTGGGAAATGCAAAGAAAGAACAGTCATGGCTTCCTCTGGAGGATGTGGGAAATAGATCCCATCCCAAAGCATCTCCTAATGACTTCCAAAAGCTTCGCCCTAAAGCTTCTTTAACTTCATCCTTCCTATCTGTGTGTATACTGTTTACCACAACTGGTTCTTCCTATTTTGTTTGGGTTTTTTTGGTGCTTTTGTTGTTTTGTTGCTTTTTTTAAATACACTGCTTTTTTTCCAAGTCAGCTGAAAAGTGGGTGTCTCTGTTTAGATAAGATTTCAGAGCATCAAAACCTGTTTTTTTTCTGTATCAGTACAAATGCAAAATTACATTGACACTTTCCACACAGAGAAACTTCTGTAAAAAAGACTACCGTTTTGAAAAATTGAAGGGCAATAAAAATTGAATAATTTGAAGAAGAAAACAGGCAGATAAGCAGATGATCAGGCCAAGAAACTGGTTGCCCAAAGTCTGCACCAAGCCATAAAAAGAGCCTGCTTGCTGTCAGATTTTGCAAAACTACTGTGTCTCACAATCCCAAGAAATGACTGCTTTGTGTCAGTAAACCAGGGCATAGAAGAAATTTTCTCAGTAAACTGAGAGCATGCACATGTATGCAAGTGTGAGTTTGTACATGTATGTGCAAAATGATGTCAGTTGCTTATGTCCACTCCCACTCAATCCAGCTCTGCTATCCTCTTCTGACTACTGGGACTTGTGAGGTCAGTACTGGATGAGCATCACTGGTTGTGGTGGTATAAAATAAACAATAGGGACATCTAATAAATAAGTGGAATTGGATTAACATTGTAAGGCTCAAGATTTTCATAAGCTCCCTGCGAAGAGACACTTTCCTGCCCATCCTCCCCCTCCTGAATCTATGTCCTTCCCACAAACAGAGTTAAGAATTGTTCACTTGAGAAATGGATTAGGCCAGCATATGAACACTGCAACTGCTGCCATGTGGCACCTTTTAGTTGCATCTAAAGAGTTGTATCCTGTGAGCTTTGCAAGTTCTTTAAATTTAGAAAGAATTCAATAAACCAACTGAAAATACATAAAGAGGTTGCAGCAAACCAAGCACCATGGGAAAAACTTCACTGCCAGAACAAGATTTTTCAGTTTTCATCATGATGGCTAATTTGGTCATTAGAGTAACTTACTCATTATTGCATGGAGACACTGCTAGCTACTGGCTCAAAGAGATTATTGGATTTACCCAGTTGCCTCCAAAGTATGCCATCCCTTCCTTGAACTTCCATTTGAGCTACACCTGATTTCCTATAAATCACTCGTTCCAACTATTCAAGTAGTCTTGTGCTGAGGGACAGAATTACCCACACAAAAGGTGCCATGCTGGGATTACAAATGCATTACCCACTGTGCCACAAGCTCAAGAGCATCACTATTAAGTATCAAAGACAGAGATTTTTATGGACAAGAATGAGTCACAGAAGCAATATGTTCTTTGCTTTCTCAGTAAACAAAAGAAGACAGTGACAATTAAAATAAAACTATCTCTCCTTCTAAATAGTAACATACATCAGTGCTAACCTGGTCAACAATATCTTTCTGTATGTTCCCTCACCGTCAGTGTATGCCAGTGAAGTGGCAGGAACCACCAGTGTGACACTTTATAATAAAATTCCTCTATTAAACCATGCTAAAACTTTGGAAAATAAGGCAATGACTGTTTTCCTCTACTCACATAAGTTTGGAAGGTCTCCCACTTACTACTATTCTCATATTTTCTCTTTCCTTTAAAAAGGTAATTGCTCTCCATGTGGATATTTATTAGAAATTTAATATTTCTTCCTTATCTGATAGCCTTGAAAAATAGTATTCAACAATCCCCGATGGTCGCTCAAGTTTGCATACATACTTTTATCACATTGCAGCAAGTGGAAAATCAGAAAAGGATTTGAAATGATGGAGGCTGATAGGTATAGTGCTATAAAAGTAAGACGAAAATACTGATCAGAAATTATAAGACTTGGAGACTCATACCATGCTGAGGTTGTGTTAGCAAAGCCATGGATGAATGTTGTGATAGTAACCAATGCTGACCGCTGAACCTATATTTTACACACTATTCTTTTGATTTAGAAGCCCAGACCCATTGTCACCTCCTGCAAACTAGCATGCTGGAGAAATGCTTTTTCTTTTTGCATTCAAACATCTACCTGCCCACAAAGCTCTTAAATAATTATATACAACAACTTACTTTTTCCAGCCTACAATGGACATTGATTCAATCCTTCATCTGCAAGTCTTTCCACAGCAGTATATAGGCTGATGCTATCCTATTTGTTAATCTACAGCTCTATACAGAGGTGACATTAATGTTACGGTTTCATTTTCTGAATATCAGTTCTAAAGCAGGTGTGTAAAGATGGAAAGGTTTACAAAGAACCTCTCTCTGCATGTGTGCATATGTATTCACCACAACATTTCTAATGGCATTTTACAGGAGGTGGAGCATAGACAGGTTACAGAATGGCAATATAAATCGGAACGCATTTAAATGATCTAGGGGTCCTAGCAAAGTCATTTGACTGAGTGCCCTGTATGCAAAGCATGTGACTCAGCAAGAGACTGTCTTCCCAGATTCCTTTCCCATTAAGAATGGGGTGTGGCAAGAAAATCATGTGTGACTGCTTTGGCAAAAACGTGTTAACCAAGTGAGTTTGGGACGGCTGTATTCTTTGGGTGGCAAAGAAAATGAGTAAGTTATGCTGGTCATCCTGAACATGTATCATCGTGGCCTTTGTACCACATCACACAGGCACTTCTGTATTGTCTCAAAAGCAGCAAGAAATCCAGAGCATTATTTCTTTCAGGAAAAACAATTTTTAAATTATTTGTTAATACAGGTTTTTCTCATGAAAAAAATTGGTTCACAAGATGTATAGAGGGGAAAAAGTTACTTTGACCTTAATGTAGGGTTTTTAGACAAAACACTACATTCTCACAAGATGCATATATTTTAAGATTAGACATTAGTACAACATCCCTTCTATAGGTCCCCTGTTAGTTTTTCAAACTAGCAATAATGAAAATGCCATTTTTATTAGTGAAGATGATGTGAGAAAGAAGGAATCAACACATATCTAAAGCATAGCATTGATGGATGTAGACTGGCAATTATAGGGTAAATAATTTATAAATTTCATTAACAAAATATAGTATAGAAGATATAAAATGGGTAGTTCATAATTCCATTGTCCATCCTTGCACAAATTAGGTTCTGCTGTTGAGCAAGAGCACCCCGAGACAGACAGCTCTGTTCTTCAGACACAAAAGAGCTGTTCACAACACAAGCGAGAGTCAGGTTCTTCTGGGCAGGATGAACAGGGCGTGCTCACCACGCAGTCCCTGGCAGTGGAGCATATACTCAAAAGCCATGAGAACCACCTTCTTTTTTTTTTTTCTTTTTTTTTTTTTTAAAAGGTTAATGCACTTCTCTCACCTTGCTTTTGTAAACATGTAGCTTGAGAAATGTAAAATATGTTTCGGGAAGGGAAGACACTTTTTTCTTGGGAATGGCTGAGCTCCTGGGGGCTATTCAGGGGTTGAGGAAGGGAGTAAAACCAGATCCATCTTTTGAAAAAAGGGACAGGTTCTGAACTTTGAAAATGCCTGTGCTGATTTGTTAAATTGTGGTGATGTACTTGAAAGAAGTCTTCGTGTTATATTCATGATTACAATCCTCCTCACTTCTTCCACATAGCTTTTTCCCTATCTTATGCAATTTTTTACATACAGGGTTCACAATGGGAACTCAATGTTGGGAGCAGCTTCAAAATGGAAGCCAAGAATAAAAATAAAAGATTAATATTCTTAATATTCTTTTGCTTTTGAAAAACCTTTCAGCTTGAAGAGTTAAAGAATGTGTCTATTTCTTCCTTTTTACTTATTTTGATTTAATTGGTCTTTCAATGACATTTAAGGGGAAGAGCAGGGAAGACTCCTACTTGTCCTGATGACAAGGGTATATAGTTTGCACAGAAGTTGTTTGTATGGGTGGACTAATGACCCTGAGCAGCAATGGGCTTTAAAAGGCTACATGAAGCCCAAGATGAGCAGTTCCTGCATGGTGAGGCATCAAGAGAAGCCAATTTCTTGAAAAGGGGAACAGTTGAGACCCTCTGCCCACATTTAAAAGTGTTCCTGAGAATCAGCAAATCTTAGGATTTGTCTAAGCATGCATAATACATCCACTATTGGCTTTAAAGTCTTCCAGACGTTTAAGTAAAAATGCCTCCTTCTTTCTCACCAATTCACTCTAAGAAAATAAAGAAGCTCTTTCTAGTGAATTTTGATTATTCTATAGGAGTGGGTCAATAATGTCAGTTTTCCTATAAGCCTTTGAAAGCGTAGTTTGACTCTAAAAAGGAACTGTCTTAAAATGGGACTTCTCATTTAAAAGTACATTAATACTGAAAAATAACATTTTTTTTTGCCAAACAGTAATTCAGTAATTTTTACTGTTTTTTCTTTATTTTCTTTTTTTGTTGTTGTTATTGTTTGTTTGGTTTCGTTTTTGCTTTTATTTTGCAAAATCAGAGATAGAGAGAGAAACTGGATTCTGTTCCATCCTGAGCATTTTCAGCTGAACTCATGTAAACATCCAGTCAGTTGTAGGGGAATAAGTTTGCAGAAAATACCAATTTTGCACAAGTTCCATGGAGAATTTTTATCACTCTAGTGATATGTCTTCCTGTATGCAATACAGCACACAATTCCTGTAAAATGTTCTTTAAGGCTTTCATGAAAGGGGGATCCAGACTGCAGTCCTGTCCTTGGGAGGCATCTTGTAAACTCTATACAGATTTAAAAGTTCATCAGTCCTAAGGAGGTGTGACTTGCTGACTGGGCTGTTCTGATTGTTTTTCCCAGCAGCCCTTACTCCAGTAAAGCTCTGACATTGGCCCTATGATAAAACTCGGTAGGAGATGTTTCCTCTGCAGTACGAGAAATGTTTTTCCACCAGCCTCTGCTTAGGTTTTACTTTAAGCTGTTTCACTGTGGCCTAATCAGTTACTATGAAGTAGGAGGACATGGCACCTGTAAGACCAGCCAGATCTTGTTTCACAGATGTTGATTTCATATTCACAGGATAATAGAGCAACTTAATTTACCTGCAAATTAGCTGTCTGACTATTTTACGCCTTCAGGAAGCTAAACTGCAAATCTGCTATTTTGTGACTATATGTGCAAATGCTCCTAATAGGCAAAATTCACCTTCAACATACTCTCTCTGAAGTTCCAGTTTTCATGATGTTGAACAATACTTCTCTAACAGTCGCTCCATGATCCATTTTCTGCTCTCTGTTGTCATTTGAGTGTCTGCTTGGCTGACACTGATGGACTTGAAAAATATCAGTATTGACTTGGTTAAAGGAAAGTTGATGAATATTTCCTGAGGATATTATGATAATTTGCCATCTAGATGCCAAATAGACACAATGCAGTCCTTTAGTGTTTCCTAATCACATCTTAAATTGTGAATGGAAATGGAGTCCTCCTTCAGAGATGAACCTGTGTGCATTATTTTATTGGGCCTCAGTAATTCCAAACAATATTTGTCTTTGTGGTGGGTTGTCCCTGGCTGATCACCAGTTGCCCACAAAGCCATTCTGTGGAATGGAATCCTCCACAGGCTGCAGATAGATTTCTGCTCTGCTGTGGACCTCCCTGGGCTGCAGGGCCACAGCTGCCTCACCATGATCTGCACCACAGGCTGCAGGGGAATCTCTGCCCTGGCCCCTCCTTCCTCACGGACCTTGATGTCTGCAGGGCTGTTTCTTTCATGTTCTCACTCTTCTCTCTTCATCTGCAGTTGCCATGCTTTTTCCCCCTTCATCATGGGGTTATCCCAGGCATGCTGCCACTGTCACTGTTGGGCTCAGCCTTGGCCAGTGTTGTGTCCATCTCAGAGCTGGCTGACATTGGCTCTGTCGGACATGGGACCTTCTCACAGAAGACAACCCTCTAGTGGCCCTGCTACCAAAACCTTGCCATACAAACACAATACACTCTTCATTTTAATCAAACTCCCTTCCATCCACTTTCCATACATATTCATGAAAAAATGTCTCTTCAGGTGACATCACTGCCCATCAGCTGCTACAACACCTCACAGTACCCACGGTCACTAGGGTGGTAGCAGCAGTAATTATAAACTATTTTGTTCCTCAATATCATTAGAAATGCTCTTAACTTTTCCAATACATATTTAGTAATAAAGTAATTGCAAAGCAGAAAGCAAAAGGTTTACTTTAAGAAAAAATTACTCCTTAGAAATATTTTCCCATAGTATATTTTAAACATGGAGTTCTGTTGGATGAGACCCATTTCCCAAAGAGCTCCCTTTTCACCAGTCTGTCATTCAGAGTACAACTTACCTGAAGTTTCCCTTTCAGTGTTAACTCCCTCCAATATCTGACTCCATTGACTAAAGGGGGACCAGCCTGTTATCCCTGTTATGGTCTGGTCTCTATTTATTTTGTCTAAATGTTCCTTTAAAGGGTTATAATTCCAGTGTCACTTTCGGGCAGTTTACAGCTTATGCTACAATTTTCCAGGCATCATTCAAAAATGCAATATATTAGCAGAGAGATCAGCTCCATCACACACCAGATTTGGCTCTAGATGAGTGATAATACCAATTTCTGTACCACTCTGCCAAATGGCATACTTCTGCTTTCCCTACAGACTTTCCTGGCAATCCTAATTGGCTTTTCATACCATTGGAAAAATTTCCCTTTCTATTCAGTTTTTGCAGGAAGTAAAAGTACATTACATAAGTTTTACCAAACAGATTTTTTTTTTGTAAAGCAATAAAGAAGAGTAAGTATATTTGGCAATCAATTAAGACAACTAGAAGAAACCTATCAATTCTAGCCCTTTCATCTAGTTCTTGAGAAAAGAGATATGTCCAAATGACAAGCATGCTTAAGCTATCCTTTCTTCCTCATATAGAAACATAAGGTTTATAATATGTACATGGGAAAAAAAAAAATCTAGTTACAATCCCCAACTAGCGTGTGCAGCAAATTAGGCCTATCCTTCCAGAAGCTTTAATTTGTATGTCTGTTTTCTGGAAGCTTTCCTAAGTCAGCTAAGAAAATGTTCCAGGTTCTGCTTGTGTGAACGCACATATAAGTAAATGCCTCTTGGATCATGAAATTACTCATGTACGCCAAACACAGTCCTGTTAGAAGCCTCACTCCTGATTCTGATCTCATACCACTGTTACACCAACCCAACCAAGAGATCAGAAACAAGAAATTAGAAATTCCCTGTCTTTGGACAGTAAGTAGCCTCTTTTTTTTTTTATATTAATTCCACAAGTCTTATTGAAAATTAACCTGATAGACAAGTTATTTATTGGCAGACTGCATTACTTTATGGCCCTGGTCCAGTGGAGGACTTAAGCATGTGCTTACTTTTAGCATGAGACTATTCTCATTGGTTTCAGTACAGTTTCACATATTTAAAGCTAAGCTGCGTTTAAGTGCTTTGCTGGATTGTGGCCTGTTTCTTCTGTCAGTAACAGGAATTTAATGGAGATTATAGCTGGTATGGATAGATGATAAAAGTTTAAACAACTGAAAAAGATCAGACTGCATAGGACTGTTGAGTTCTATCCACCTTGTGTGTATTTTAGGTCACAGTACACTGACCTTAGACACTGCAAGTACAATTTTCTTATTTAATGAAATTTATTTACTTAATTGTCACAATTACTTTGGATGATCTATTTCTTTATAGGCACTTCCAAACTCAACATATCTGACCGTTGTTATTGTGGCATGAATAGCTGTTCCCCTGGCTGATCTTGTAACTGGTGAGGACTGGAAGATTCAGAATGAGACCAATAGGCTTTATTTTGGTATCTCTCTATATAACATAGAAAAATTTTCTAGCTCCTTGTTTATCTCCACCTCATAGGTCTACATCGTGTCTCAGATACGTGTTTCAAGTAAAAGAATATTTTTTATGAGATTTTTTTTTCCCTAGGTTTTCCTAGGAAAAAGATTTAATAAAAGAGCTTCTCCTGTAGTGACTGAGTGCTTTAAACACTTAGGGTGAGATTTGCAGCTAGATTTGTGCTGTTAGGTGATTTTCTTCCTATGGTCATTCTGTTATCTCCTTTGAAAAAGGGCTTGAAGGTGGACTGCTGAGCACTGGCAGATTAGCATTGTTATATTCATTATTATAATATGCTTTACAATTATTAGGAAAGACTACACCAATTCACTTGGACTTTCTACTTCATCTTCCTTACATTACCTCCCAGGGACATTATGAATTGAAGTTGTACAGTTGTATAAATGTCTATAAAGCTGTACAAATTACCAGATACTGTTATCTCCTATAACTAAGTTGCTGAAAAGACACATTTCTTTAATGATCATAGTTATGAAACCTCAGAAAGATCATTGGATCCAGACACCAAGAAACACTTTACAGATAAGTAGGAAAATGCACATATCACTTCTGGTGGCTCCAGTAAATTTCTAAGGTAATATTACACCCTATATACCAGATGCAGGATATATGACACCATGTAAAGCACCTCTGTAGCATTGCTGTTCTGTTTTCTCTACTGTCAGACCATCTATGCACAGCAATATATTTTATTGTGAAGGCTTTCCCTGTGGTCACCTGAATGCTGTCATATTTCAAAATATACCACACTTTGAAATTATGTGCAGCTGAGAGGCAGCTATAGATATCTTATTTCTAATGAAAAAGCCTTCTGTGTCATGCCTTTGAGGCATACAAGGCTGGGTATGTCTGAAAAATTAGGCCCCCTGAAAAATTAGTCTGCTCAAACTGCTGGCTACTGAATATCCTGGGGCCAGATTTTTGACACTGCATCAACTCACGTGATAAGTTTTCAGGTCTTGGCATCCATATGACCAGACTGCAAAGCTGTACTGGTATTGCTGTGTCAGTTCAGTGTGGCATTTTTCTCTATGTTGGTGTGTTTCATGTAAATGTGTCACACAGTCCTCATTCTGGTGGATTAAGACAAGCATAATCCTTTCCTGTTAAATGCTCAAGAAGTCTTCTGAGTCTCTGGGTATGTGGGGCTGGAACTGTGAAAAGGCACTGAAGACCTATTACATCTTCATGCCTTTTAACTGTATCCTCATCAACAGTTTTGACGAGAAACTCATTTGGGCTTTTAATACATCCCCATTTGTAAGTTGAAAACATTGATAAATTCACATTTGCTGAAGGGAAAAACTAGTAGCAAGTACCCAAGTCTAAGTTTACTCTGAAGTGAAACTAAGTGGAACCTTAATTCCTGAGTTCAGGAGAATGTTGTCTCACCAGGCTTCCAGGCCACCTGGCAAACATTGGCCCCCAAGTTCTTTTTCAGTACTGAAAGCTATAATCATGCAAGATAACTTTGTTGTCAACAAGGACAAAACAGAGATTCGGCGCTACTTTTTATGGACTTTTCAACTTGGCATGCTCCTGCTCTACAAATCAAACTGATGGCTTGATGAAAAATGCATTTTTGGTATCTATAAATCTTATCTCACAAAGTTGTTGATACAGGTACAATTTAGGGATGAAACAGGAAGCCTGGTGACTGAAATGTCCTTCTGACCTTCAGTATTTGAATATTGTAACTTTTTCATCCCTCTGAAACATATTTTTATATGACATAAAATTAATGGACTTAACTAAAAAATATATGCAGTATAGACTATTTGCAAGAGAGCTAAAGCAATACAGCTATGTCTAAAGCAATAGCTAAAGCTATACGCTGTATAGCTTTCTACAGGACTTAAGAACAGTGTTTAAAGTTACAATAGGATTAATATCAATCATAATTTGATGGCTTGGGTAAAATAAGCAGAATAAACATCATAATATCACAGCTTGCTAATAAAGGCAGTGATAAAAGAGTTTGGTTATCTTTTTCTGTACTGAAGAAAAAGAGTACCAAACTGTAAAACACAGACCAAGAGTTACTGTACTTAAGCAAGAATATTTTTATCACACAGAATATATTCCACTCATGACAGTACCAAGTGAGAACAAATGGGTTGTGCGAAAAGCAGCAATAAGAACAGCAAAAAGCAATTCAAAATCTAAGTTAGTTTTCCGGAAATTTTCATGGTTTGTATAACAAGTAAAGGAAAAGCATTAATGTGCAAAAAGAGAATGAGATCCTAAACTACATATGCACAAGTTTCTGATTAAAAAACAGATTTATTCAGCTCTTAAGAAAAGAAACTTTTAGCAAAGTAGTGTTGAATTCTGAATAGAAACGAACACAATTTTTAATGATTTTCAATTCTATTCTTAGTCTAGGAGCCATGATTTTCAAATATATACAAATGTAGTAAAATAACTCTGAAGCATTTGACCAAAATTGGTTTGAACAGTCATTGAGTAAAGTCCAAGACTGGAGAGGATTCATTCAAGACATTGCTGAATTCTCCTGCTGGGAGCATAACTTACATATATTTGATAAACTAATTTAATGAGCAAAGTACTTGAGGATTGATTTCTACCAGTGTTAATGATTAATAAATGCTAAAGATTTAATCCATTATTGCAAAATATTATAGATGAGAAAACCAATAACTCATTCTACATGCATTCTACTGCCTAAAGACAGTCCAAATTTTTCATTGTTTCTGTTTTGTTTTGATTAGTTGCAGGCAAGTAATGCAGAGATCTGGCTCACGAACAGTTCTTTGCAATGATTGCATGCTAAAATGCTGCACCTTTTTAAGAAAATCTACATAAACTTTACGCTGGTATCTGAAGTTTTTGTGAGAATACTGATTTGCTTTTCAGGTTCTTGGTAGAGCTGAGCCATGAGGTTTTCTGATGAAGAGATCAGAAAAAAATTAAAGATAGTTTTGTTTCCCTAGATGTTTTGCCTACCATCTTCATACTTTGATATGTGGACTAAGAGCATTGATAAAATTAGTAAGATGCTTTTTAATAAACACAGTTTCTATGATTGTTACTGTTGGTTGGCCACACGCTTCTGCTGCTTCTTGCAGAGAATTTTCTCCAAACTCTTTCCTGTGTGCGCTATTGATAGCTGGTAAGGATGATGTAGAAGGTACTGACTTTTTGTTCATTCTTATCTTAGTGAAGAACGAGATATAGGCTGAATGGCATACTTTTAAGGTAACGGCTCTGTGATTTAAATAAGATCTTCCCTCTCTAGACTGAAACCAGATAATTACTTAATACAGTAAGGTGATTCAGTTTTTCTTAACAATATGTGGCCAAATGATTGGTTGAAATGTCTATATTTTTCTACTTTTTTTTTTTGTGTTCTATAAATGACCAACTGTAGCTTCTAAAAAATCGTAAGAGTCATTCTCCATATTTTTTCATAATACAGTCCTCTCTACATTTTATAGGCAAAATAAGTTGCAAATGTGTCTGAGTGTTCCTCAGTCCTTCTACAAAAAGAATAACTGCTGAGAATAAATATCAATCCTGTGTCCTTCAGAGACCTTACAGATCTCCATGGTAGAATTTGTCTTACTGATCTTTATGTGCCTGGAGTGTAGAGGATGTTTTTGAGTTAGCTTTCTAGGTCCCTCTTATATTCAGCGGCAAGAACTGGATATCTGAGTTCAGCAGTTAACTCAGTATGAAAGTAATTGAATTAGGCCAGAAGAACTGTGCCTAGAACCGCTACTTTTTTCTGCTGACTGGAGTCAATAAGACTTGGTAAATTAAGATTTCATATTTAGATCAAACATATGCCTCTATTTTTCATCAAATAAATTCTACTCCCATCCTTTATTTAAGGTCATGATTAAGGCAACTTGTAATCACAGACATTGATATTCAAATACATAATTATTATTACTATTATTAAACTGGTTGTTGTTAATATTATTATTAATTAATTATTATTACTACTATTACTTTGTTTGCTGATTCTCCTCGTTTGTTTCTGTTGCTGGGATATATAGGTTTTTCAACCTATGCTTTGCATATACTCCTTCTGTGAAGATGCTATATTGTCAGGATATGCTTTCTCTTTTTCTGTTCTCTTCATGAAGGAGAAAAGAGAGGAGCTAAATGCAGAGGACATGCTCTTATAGCCATAAGTCAGTCATGTACTTTGTGCTGATTCTGCTGTTTATTTTATGATAACCTTATGACAGGAAAACAATTTCTCATGTACATAGAGCTCAATTAGAGTAATTCTATGTTTGAACGAATCCTTTCAACCTAGTGGATATGAGGGCAGTTTGTACTTCAATAGCCTATGTGAACAAGGAATGGCAATTGGTTAAGTACAATTCAAGCACACTTAAAGATCTAAAGAGCATTTCATCCTACTGTGCTCATACACACAGGATAAATAGAAACGAGAAACTCATAATGTTTAGTGAAACCTTTCCAGATCACCATTCTTGTTTCTCATTTAGGAACTCCTGTTCAAATGGCATGTCTTCTAGTTGTATCTTCAGGGGATGGAGAAGAAAGAAAGGAAGTGATTCTGGCAAAATCCTAGTCTTACCTAAACAAAAGGCAACATAAAAAAGAATTTCTCATTACAAAGCAGTGTAATAAATATCATACAGCCACTTCATTTGAGATACCAAAGAAACAGCCACCTACAGTGTGCTATGATAGCCTGAGTAGGAAGGGAAATATCTGTATATGCTATGAGTTGAAGAGTCAACTAGACAGTTGGATTAAGCATACTCAAGAGTCCTGTACTATCTATTCACTGTCTTGGTTGTAACATCAATATATCCTGGTCTCGCAGTAACCATACCATTCCCATAAACTGCCAAACCAAGAATTTGGATTATATTTGGTTTGCCTGACAAGGCTTTGGTAGCTGAGGCACTACAGTGGTGGCTTCTGTGAGAAGCTATGAGAGGCTTCCTCCATGTCCAACAGAGCCAATACCAGCCAGTTCCAAGAGGGATCTGCTACTGGCTGAGACCAAGGCCATTGGTGATGTTTGTAGCATCCCTGGGATAATGTTTTAAAGAAGAGGAGAAAAAATATGGCAACCAGAGTTGGAGAGACAGGACTGAGAATAGGTGAGAGAAATAACCCTGCAGACACAAAGGTCAGTGAGGAAAGAGGGGGAGGAGGTGCTCAAAGTGCTGGAACAGACATCCCCTTGCAGCCCATAGAGGACCCTGAATCACAGAATAACAGAATATGCTGAGTGGGAAGGCACCCACAAGGACCACTGAATCCAACTCTTAGCCCTGCACAGGACCATCCCCAAGAGTTACACCATATGCCTGAGAGTATCATCAAAACACTTCTTGAATTCAGGCAGGTTTGGTGCTGTTACCACCTCTTTGGGGAGCCTGTTCCACCACGCAACCACTCTTTTACTAATATCCAGCCTATACCTCCCCTGACACAACTTCAGGCCATTCCCTCTGATCTTGTCACTGGTCACCACAGAGAAGAGATCAGTTCCTGCCCCTCCTCTACCCCTCACAAGGAAGTTGTAACTGCAATGAGGTCTCCCCTCAGTCTCCTCTTCTTCAGGCTGAACAGAACAAGTGACCTCAGTCCATTCCTCATATGGTTTCCCCTCAAGGCCCTTCACCACCTTTGTTGCCCTCCTTTGGACACTCTCTAACAGCTTAATATCTTTCTTAGATTGTGGTGCCCCAAACTGCCCACAATATTCAAGATGAGGTCGTTCCAGTGCAGAGCAGAGCAAGACAATCCCCTCTCTCAACTGGGTGGCAATACTTTGCCTGATGCCCCCCAGGATATGGTTGGCCCTCCTGGCTGCCAGGGCACTGCTGACTCATATTCAGTTTCCCATCAACCAGGACCCCCATGTCCCTTTCTGTGGCACTGCTTTCCAGCATTTCATTCTCCAGTCTGTACGTACATCTGGGGTTGTCCCATCCCAGTTGCAGAATATGGCACTTCCCCATGTTGAACTTCATATGGTTGATGATTGCCCCATATGAGTATGCAGATGTGCTTGAAGGACCTATGGCCTAGTGGGAAGCCAAGCAGTTTGTGACTCTGTGGGGAATGCATGCTGGAGCAGCCTGTTCCTGGAAGACTGCACTCTGTGGAAGGGACCCACGTGGGAGCAGTTCATGGAAAACTGCACCCTGTGGGAAGGACTCACATTGGAGAAGTTCATGGAGAACTGTCTGTCTTGGGAGGGACTCCACACTGGGGCAGGGTAGGAGTGTGTGGAGTCCTTCTCCTGAGGACGATGCAGCTCTAAGACAACAGGTTATGAACTGACCACAACCCCCATTCTCCCATCCCCTGTACCACTGTAGGGGGAGAAGGGAGAGGACTAGCATGTAGAATCTGGGAAGAAGGGAGGGGTGGGGGAAGATGTCTTAAGTTTGGAGACAGTTTCTTATTATCTTATACTGATTTGATTTGAGGTAAATGAGTAAAACTCATTTCATCAAGTTGAGCTTGTTTTGCCCATGATGGTAACTGCTAAGCTATCTCTCCCTGCCCTTATCTTGACTGATAAGCCTTTTATTACATTTTTTCTCCCCTGTCCAGCTGAGGAGAGGAGTGATAGACCGTCTTTGGTGGGATTCTGGCATCCAGCTAGGATCATGGGCTAGACTAGATTCATCTGTTGAACAAGAATTTGGATAATATCTGACAGTATCCAGTTTTCTTTAAGAATTACAGTATCCAGTTTTCTTTAATTTTCTCTTAAAACTGACATGCTCTAGGTTTAAGAAGAAGATTGGACTTGTGATGTACTGTGACTATGTGGGTACACCCTCACCCTCTCCAATGTCCCAGTTCTCATGATATAGAGTAATCTTTGCAACAATTTGAAGGACGAGTTATTAATGAGGCATAAGAGACTATATAACTGGAGTGTTTCTGCAGACACTGTTACAAGCTCAGTATTCCTGAATATTTTAGCAAAGTTGTCCCTGAGCAGATGTACTTTAAAACAAACACACCCAAAACAAAACAAACAAAAAACCCCCAACAGATTGTGATAATGTTATGTTCTCCTTTTTCCAGATGTATAAAAGGAATCTCTTTCTCAACTATGCACATAAGTGGTGATACTAGGAAAATTCAGAAATATACCTGCTGCATAACAATTTCCTGCTGTCAAAGTGCATATGAGCTTGCTGAAGTTTAGATATTCATAAAAAAGGAAGGACTGTCTTAGGGTTTGTGGATTTGGTTTAAGATAGCTGAAGCTGACATTAATCATTCAAGTTTTCAAGTTACATCTACGAGGACCTAGGACCCACAAGAGTACTACCATCTCTCTTCTCTGCAGTCAGCAGCTCCAAAAAATCATTCATTATTCCTTTACGATATGGACCTAAATGCTGCTGCCCTGTGTGCATAAAAACAACTCCATGAGGAGTTTACAAATCTTTCTTGCCATTTTTGTTGGCCCTGTGCACAAATACATTCAGGCTGCTAAAATGCCTTCCGCCCTACTCTCTGGAGAAAGTGAATTGCTGCTTCCATTATTAGCTCTGAGAAAAACATCAAAACTACATCTAGTCCTGAATGCAGCATCATGTTCACTCGCAGGATTGAGCAGCCATGCTCATATTACACTCGCCTGAGACCTTCATGTTGGCTGCCTATAAACTAGAGGATTTATTTTAAGCAGTCCCTGCTGGTTTTCAAAGCTCTTAATGCTAAGGGACCTGCTTTTTGCAAGACTTCCTCCTTGAGCCTCCTCCCAGTGCATTTCCATGAGCTGACACCACATACTTCTGAGCTGTGCCACTTAATCTGCTCACAACATCAATATGAGCTTTACCTCCTGCTGCGATAGCTCAGAGTATGCATTTCACTGCTCTAGACTCTCTGTCTTATCCCATGTGATCAATAGTTTTCTCCATTTGCAGTTGTCCAGTTAATGTGCCTCACTATGAAATTAGACCCCTAGAAGGAATCTCAGAGCTAGGTATCTCAAACCCTGAGACACTTTAATTTTGGAATTTTATCCAATGACCATATTTTATAGTTTATAACAGCACAATTGCTTTCATACTGTATAACAACAGAAAGGTAAGTATATACATACATGTAAGCACCAAAAACATCAAAGGGTGTCTTTCAAAAGAGAAAAAATAGTAGCATCCAACTTCCTATCACTGGTAATGAGAGAAAACACGCAGTTCTGAATGCTCCCCAAAAGCTACTCTACAGAGAAGACTAATGTTTGGATAATAATCCTGTAGCAATGCTTGCTTTTACACTTTATAATATGTGATATAATCATAAAAGGCCTACCTGAAGGAGACTGCCTGGAAAACCCTGCAGCCTTTACAGGCTGGTACCAGTGGGCTTCTTACATGTGTACAATAACTGCACATTTTAAGACTTGAGAAACATTCGCAGCAAAACTATAGACTTGCTGAGTAGATTTGCATAAGCTTGTAATTATTCTACAGTTAAAATCAAGAAATGTGTGGTACTTTCCAAATCAGCGTGTATTAGCACAGTTGCAGAAGAGTGGAAGTTCCTTCTGGTTTATCTTTTCCTATTAGTGCTGCTGTAGTCAGGTCACAGCTCTGGGCTGTAAAAGCCTAAGAAAGTGTCACTATGGCACGAGTTTATTTCATGCTGATAGTCACAAGCTTTGGATTCTGGTCTTTCTTTTACTGCAGATTTTATTTCCACTGGTTCCTGGAATCAGTCTCAGGGACAGGTACCCAAGAGGAGTGCACATGTCACTGACAGATACAGGCACCAGTATATTAGCAAAGCTCTCACACTATTGCTAACTTCTGCTGTCCCTGATTATTACATAGAGTGCTCACTTCATGCCTGTTTCAAACTCCAAATTTGCCATTGAATTTAGTGGGAACAGAATGAGACTCCTAAGCCTTTTAGTCCATCGCCTGTCTGGGCTGCTTTGAAGCTGCCTGCATTCAAACAGCCTGGCAGCACTCCATCCTAGGATCCCTGAAGCTTAAGATCACTTCATTTTTCCTCTCTTTGTGAATCAGAAGTAATTGTTTTTGAACGTGTTTTTAGTAGGAAACTTTCCATAATATATTTTAAATTTATATATATCTATATATTTTTCTGCCGTATTTCCTTATACCATGATACTCCCGAGGAAGCTTTCCAGTCCAAACTTCCTTTGGCTCTTTATAATTTCTTTTTTCCCCATTTGTTTAGTTTCTTCCCTTCCCATCCCCTGCCTGCCCCTATCTTGGTGCAAGATGTTTAAAAAGGGTGTTTTGTTTAGTTTTTTATAAAGAAAAAACACCCCTGACTACTTTTTCACTACTTGACCAAGCTCAGCAACAAAAAGCCTGCTCAGCACACAAAAAAAGAGCACTGAGATAAGTTTTGGAGAACTTGCTTTAAGCAAAGAATAAGTAAAGATGTGCCAGGATTGGATTACCCACTGCTACATCTACCCACAGACTACACAGACAAAAAGGCCTTCTTGTGCTTGTGGGTCACCGTATTAACCCACAAGGTTCACTCAGCAAACGTGTCCTTTTCAAAGGCTGCCCTTTTCTCAAAGCTGTGGTTTCTCTATCTGTGGTTTTGAGCAAAGTAAGCAGAGCTCTCTGCCAGTATTTCAGGCTACCCATCACACTAAGACATCTTGTCAGAATTCGGTCATCTCTGTGGAGCTGGCAGGTACTTCAGTGAATTTCACAGAAGGAGGTACTTTCTCTTTTTTTATTTTTTAAACCAAACCATAGATCACATCCCTGCTAGTGAGCTGGGACAAAAATATCATAGTTACTGTGTTTCTTTTTGCAAAGGGGAGCGGATTTTACACGGAACCCCCTGCCAGGTCTCCTACTTAAAGCTCTGTCCATAAGTCAGGAGGAGTACAATATTTGCTGCTAATCCAGAAGCAATATGCTGCAGTCATTAAGGTAGTTACTACTGTGCTGATGAATGCACAAAAAAGAACAGAAAGGAAATTTGGCAGAGCAGATGGTGGATAATGATAGTGACAGTGAACAAAAATACTGTCAAGTATTGTGTCTGTTGGGGAGCCCATTCCCCAATGTAAATATAAAGTAAACATGACATAGGTATTAGGTAATTTTACAATCTACTGTTTTTGGCAGCTAGTTTGGCACTAGTCATTGTGTCTATTTTGGGGATCAGCTGTATGGTCCCAGATTGCCATTTTTCCTCTGCCTTTCTTTCTCTTAAATTTCCTACAGTATATTATCACTTCATTTTAGTTTCACTTATTTCCTCTGACAGTAGAGCAGGCCAGGCACTGATTGCAAAGTCACTTCCTCCCTAGAACTCAGTCTATGTGAATGCTGCAAAAACTTTCCAAATGAAATGCTTCATTAAAACACATACGTATTCAGCAATTCACTTTCTCAAACGTCTTTTTCCTCTGGGTGCTGCATACACTAAAGATACCTGCTCTCCTCTAAGGTGGAAGATCTTTCTCTCTTAACAGGTACCCCACCTGGCATACAACACAAAGCTGTAACACTTTAAAGTGCAATTTGGGATTCAAAAAGAGCTGAATTCAGGCCTTTTTTTTTTTTGTGTATTTTTAGAAACTTTTTTGGTTTCCCTGACTGCAGCCTGTTTGGCTACACATGCTTTTCTGACAGATATCAGTGGAGTTTTTGAATTCTATTAGGTCACATGGATAAATGAAATTAACTTGGCATCAAAGGTTATCTCCTTTCCTTGGTTTTCACACATTTCCCGCTCCCTGCCTCCTTTTTAGTACAAACTTCCTAAAGCCTTTTAAAGATGAAAGAAAAAATCTCAGGAACAAGTCTTACTGAAGGTTTATACACCCACCGTTCAGGTAATTTTTTCAACCTATTTTACACATTCCTAATTATGGGCTTTTAGGGATCAAATTAACTAGGTCAATTAATGAATTCCAGAACTGAGTTATAATGCATTCATATATGGGAGTAGTATCTGAGATTAATGAAGTGATTCTGTACTAAAAGCATCAGCAATTAGTATTTTATTTGAAAGTTGAGGGCTGAGGTGAGATTTCATAAAAGCCAAGTAGTTCTGCTGCTAGCTTCATGATTTAAAACAGAGGTGTCTGCATATAAAACTTAATGATTCTCTCACAAAAGGTAGAAGGATGTGTCAGCTTCTCTCTGAATTTGCATAGATGTATATATTTGTACAAGTCTCTGTGTGCATAATCATTTTATTCAACAGAAAAACCAAACCATTCAAATTACATTAGCTGATTGTTGTGACTCTTTTTTAATAATTGAGGTGATTTAAAGGAGCTTTAAGTAGAGAACAGGGCAGTGCCCTTGTTGCTTCTCAGCCCATGAGCAAGCTGCATACATCAATGCCCGAATTATTTGCAGCTGATTTAGTTTCTCCTAGACTTGGATTGCAAAGCTGAAAGAAGTGTAGCAGTGGAGGCCTTATGCATCAGAAATGATCCATGGCCTCACGGGGCCACATTAGGCCAGCTCAGTTCATAGGTCTGGTTTGGACACCTCGCTGAGCTATCCAACAGCAACCCATGCTGTGTAGAATAACCATTTCTTGTGGCTTTCCTCTGATGTATGGGGTGACTATGAAGGCTGATGTGAGGGCAACAACAGATTAGTGAATACTTTCTTGTGAATCTTCTGTGATCATCAAGCCCACGCATGTCTGGAAAGAAAAATGCCAAGCATCTTCCTGTAATGTTTTTGGTGGCAAGGATGTAGACCTAGATAGTTTGGTAAACCAGACTCCCTCTTCTTGGAAATGGAATGGAAATGGGCATTTCATCACTACACAGCAAGCTTCTCAAATGAATGCCAATATTTTCTAGTATGATATTTGGGTTTAAACATTTTCTTTTGAGAGAATCTTCACAGAACCAACATTCTCCATTGTATTTATTAATTAGAATTATTTTTTTTTAAAGAAAGGGTAACTCTAAGTAATTATGACAGGCGCTATTTCTTACGGATATTGTTCCTTGAAACTAGATTTGTATTGTTGTGTGCTGAAATGAAATATGTTGTCTCAGATTTGGACTTGATCCATATGCCAAGAATACATATTAGTTTTATTTAGGTTGTTTAAACCTTTACTTCAGTGTTTCATGACTGAATGTTTAACTCTGCATTTTTCATAGTGTTCTCATTTTTTCCCCCTGAAATTCCCTAAGCTGCTTAGACAGGGGATGGAGGAAATGAATAAATATCACAAAACTGATTGCCTATAAAACACTGCTGGATTACTGATTCACACATACAATAATTGTTCTTTCAAAGTAGCACATAAAACTAGTAATCCTTTAGAGTACTCTGTCCCCATTCTGCAGCTGATGAAACATCCACGCTCACCAGTTGTGACCCTACAGAATTCCTAAGAGTGCATCTGAATTTAGACCACAAATAGTCTTTGGTGTTTTCATTTCCACATCCATACAGCTTTTGTGCAGCCCAGATTGCTTTGCAGAGTTAGGTAAGTATTGCTGGTTAGGTAATTGATAAACCATTATTTTTACTCACTGACTGGAGTTGTACTAAGCATGAAGATTTGAAGGTAACTCTAAGCAATGTTTTTTCAAAGTCAAAAAATCACATCTGACAACAGCAGATTTTATAGCTATATTTCCAGCTATAACAGAAAGAACTTTTTTAATAAGTTTTTCCAGACTGCCAAATCATTCAATTTACTCAGTATCCTTGTTCCAGTGATTCTTTTTCACTCATCCTTGTAGCTAGAAGAGAGGCAACTTAAAGAGAAGGGACAGAAAAGAAACAGGAAAAATTTAAAGCCCATAGAGCAAAAAGGAAATGGACAACAGCGGCGATAAGAAGGAAAACAATTCTTTCTCAGTTCCTTCCTATTCCTGAGCAAGACAGCCTTCACTTCTAAAGGATCAGCCAGTTATCACTACTGCTGCACTCGGTGAGTGCTTCAGCTGTTAATGGACGGGTGATTTTTCTTACCCTCATCTTCACTGACTTTCCCCATTTTGTTTTTCTAATTGAGATTTCTTCACCTCCCCATACTTCCCTCTCTTTGGCCAGAGCATAATGGTTTCCTCAGACTGCCAAGCAAGGTGGCCAAGTCAGCTCTCCATGCCTGCCTCCCATGGTTTCTGTCACTGATGGACCTCACTGCCACACCACTTCTCCCTTTTTACTCCTTCAGTCAGTTTAATTTTCTGACTAGAATTTTCTCTTTCTCAGTGGCCAGTGTGATTTTCCCCAATCTGACACTCTATGTCTAGACTTTCTCAGACAGAAATGGGAAAATAATGATCAAAATCATTTAAAAAAAGAAGATGCAGCTCCAAAACAGATGACAGTGATCATGCACATGTACTATAATTAACTACATTTTTATCTCTAGTTAGAGAACACTATAGCTTCCAAGTTCTTGCAAGTATCATACCCGAGAAAGTAAAGAAAGTTGAATTACTCAACACAGGGTAAACTAAGAATAAACATTTTTAACTTGTGAAAACTATATCTTGTTTTTTGTTGTTATTTTTGATTTGTTTTGTTTGGGGGTTTTTTTTGGGCTGTGGGGAGGAGTTAGGTTTATATACAAAAACTATTAAGAGGGTTTTTTAAGGAAATGTCAAAATTGGTTTTTTTCTGATAATTAAATCTGCTAATTTCTACAATCTGCTTATATTTTTAATACTCTAGAAAATGACAGAAGGTAAAATTCCAAGTACAATGTGACAATGAGACTGAGTAGGTGAGTGAGACCAGCAAATGTTGAAATCTGGAATGATCCATTTAAGACATGATGTATAGGACATATAATTTTAGAGATGGTGAAGTCTATTGTCATGAATTTCAAGGAAGATAAAGTTAAGATTTTTCCATTTTGTAATAATTTCCAGGCTATTTCCTTTTAAAATTGCATAAGCCTGACTATAATGCAGTATTATGTCAGCAAGTTATACTAATATGACATAAGATTTGACCTAAATATCTGTTATAATCTTGCTTTCTGACAGATGAAATAAATCTAGAAAGTTCTTGATCCACCTACAAAATCTGGGGTGCAGAGAAGGTGCAGAGACTCTGTAGGGCCGTGACAAACAGGTGCTATTAATTGGCTGGAGAGAAAGTAAAACTAAAGGGATGGGTGGTGTAAGATGAGGGAAAGGATCAGATGGTTTGGGGAAGAGGCAGGCTGGACTAACAAGCTAATGGGAGAAAAAAGTCTTTGACAAGTGAGTGAGCTTACTGAAGTGAGTTGAAATAGGTCNCTCTTTCTTTCTCTCTTTCTCTCTTTCTTTCCTTCCTTCTTTCTCAGTAATAGTTAGCTTGTTTAGTTTTTTTGAAAATTCTGGGCAGATCCCAGGTTCTTCTTCCTAAAAGTTTACTTTTATAGAGTTTCAGCCTGTGAAATTTCCATACAAACCCAGTGATTTTTAGACAATCACATGAACTTTAGGTTTTAAGATTTAGAAGACATGCATTAATAAAAGTCATACAAGTAGTTCCTCAGTGTGATGCTCATCCAGGAAGAAGACAAAGTCAGTGTTTTCACTGCATCAAACATAATTCCCATGATAAATATTTTTGCTGTAAAAGCCTCCAGAGGGGTAGGTGTGTAAAGAAGAAATGTGTCATTCTCAAGTTTGGACTAGGTGATACTAGGCTTTCACACCTATGAATTACAATACTTAACATATTTATGCTCATTTAGGAAAACAGAAGTAGCAAGAATTACGGAGTTCAGTCATTGCATGAGAATGGCGAAGTTCTTGTTTAAAACACAAAGTTAGTAGTTTTGTTTTCTCTGTCACTAGAAACATGCTGTTAAGTTCCAGGTGAAATTTATTCTTTGCCAGTTTATTCCCATTGTATTAACTTTCATCAAAGCCACTATCCTTAAGAATCTAGTACTTCCTGATGTTTAACCTATCTGTACTCACAGATATAAAGTGCATCTTCTTTCAGTCTTATTTCTCTTAAGTTGGCAGTGCTCTTTCAGTCAGGATGGGTCCCACCAGTATGGTCTTTTAGTACCTCTTCTCTGCAGTTATTTAGGTTTTAACTAATAATTCTTTGACATGTATAGCAAGAAGTTTGACAGTATTTCAGGACCTCATATGGTACCCAGGCTTTTCTAGAAATAAATCTAATACAACCATAGAGTGTGGGTGCCTCCATTATAAGGGCTACTCATATAATTCTTAAATTAACTTGTACATTCAGGTCCTTTTACATCTTTCTCAGCTGATGAGCTCTCGCCTGAGAGCAGAATATTTATGAGCTGTTATCCTGTCACTCCTCAAGAATATACTGCCTTTTTTTATGATATCCTAGTTGTTCTCTACTGACAAAAATATCAAGTTGAGAGATATAAGAAAATTGGTATTTATCTCTCTTGCTTCCTGAGAGAAAAACAGACATTAAACTACTAACCTTCACCTGTTTCAATACTGTCTTGAAGAACTCTACCAGTAACTCATCTCCAGTTCCTCTACCAATATTGCCTGACAGTTTCATACTCAACATCACATATTCTTCATTCCTTTCTTTGATTTTAAATTGCAAGCTTCATATTTGGCACTATTTCCTGAAGTCTTGATATATGAAAGCCAGTGCACTTCCTTTGTCTAGAAACTCTGTCTAGGATGATCTATGTTTTATAAATCCGTGTTGTTTTACATCCTATTAAATTGTCTTTAAATATCTTTTCCTTCAAAATCTGTCCTAAAGCAATGTACAGTTACAGGCTTACAGATGCCTGATTAGTTTCTCCCCTTTTAACCGTAGGCACAGTACTTGGTGTCTGATTTGAAAGGCGTGTTCTCATAAATCCTGAAAGGTAGACCACCTAATCCTCATGACTTGAGTGCATGAAGCCTCATGATTTCTGTTTCCACCACAGTTGAGATAACAAAGGTGTGTGAATGAAAGTTGCCATGAAACATTCTCCTTTTCCTCCCAAATGAACATAATTGTCCTTTTTGAAATCTGAGGCAAAATTTGTTTCATTTTTGGCCACACCTATCTTATCTTTAACTTCTGTTTTTCCTTGACTGCAAAACTGCCCTACTTCTCTCCTTGTGCCTTTTAGTTTCAATTTATAATGGCTCATAAAGGAAATATCATATGGTTCAACATCTTCTTCAAGGCCAAATTTAGATTCTATTTAAATTATCGAAAGTTTCATCTTTTATTTCTTGATTCATGGCTTTTTTTTCCTGACAAGTCTTTTTCTTAGGTTGCTCCTACTTATTTCGAACAGCCTTCTTGGGGTGGTTATTCTTTTAGGTAATTTGAGAGTTCTTTTGTAATTTTATCTAGTTTAAGGTAAAATGTTCTGTAAGATTCAATACTTTTGACTTTGAAATTCCAGGGTTCTTCCACGACCAAATCCCTTGGCATTCTCATCTTAATGGACTTCATTAAACATTTCCATTAGTTCATCAAAACTTAACCTTTTGAATTGTAAATACTTACTTGAATACCTGACTTTTTACCATTTCATCTCGAGTGGAATCAGTTTCTATTTGCTTGATTTAGCTTCATTTTCTATGACCAGCTTTTATACAAAATCATAACTCACAATGAGTCTAATAGAAAGTACTTCAGTTATGTTCTGGTTTTATATTATTTTCTGACTCTAGATTTATTTTATCATCCTTCCACAAAATGATCCTAACCCAAACAAGTTATTATATTACCATACTCTTTTTGTTTCTTTAGCATCACACACTGCATTTAGAGCTCCAAATTCCTTTTTTTTTTTCCAACTGAGTTTCCTTGAATATTTATGTTCTCTGTGAAAGTGCTGTTCTTTAGTATTTTTATCTCTGTAACGTGGTTTTATCTCTAATGGGTGTACCTCAAAATTTTCCCTCTCTCTGAGGAACACAAAATAACATATAAGCATTTGTTAGTTTCATAACATACCAATGAAATAGTTAATTGCAATGTTAGAAGGTGCAAGTGCATTGAGTGTAGAAACACTAAAATTGCATGGACAAGTCCACCCTTGTTCTAGATGGATTCTTTCACTACACTTATCAACACAATATCTCAACATCTTCAATGGTGTGGTAAGCAATATGACTAACATCAAACATTTGCACTTTTTTTTTCTCTTGCTTTTATCTTTTCTTTCAATGCTAAAGTACTTTAGTTTTCATTTTTAGCTTTTTTTATATAGCTCTTCCTTCTATTTGTTGTACTGAATGGGCCATAGAGAATGTCATCTGCCTTCTATGCAGAGGAGAGGTTTCAGTGACTGTTAGACCAGTTTCAGGGTTCATTTGGCTTTACTATCTTCTTAGACCATTGTCTGTCAAAAAAGTTTTCTGCTTTGATTCTGACTGTAACAGAAGTGTTGCAGCACAGAAACTCAGAGGCTGTTGAGGACACTATCCTGACTTTGATTGTCAGGTAAAAACTGGAGATAAATTCCTTGATGTGTTTCTCTGCAGCACTTCTAGGGCCTTTTCAGCCTGCACAATAGAAGAAAATCTTATGACCTGAAGTTATGTCTCTCATAATAAGCATTGGCATTATATCATGATTCCTCATATCATGATTCCATATTCATTTGTTGTAAAAATTGCCCCTAAATTTACACCATACTACAAAAAGAAATCAGGCTTTCAGGCATTTCAGTACAGTGATGATGGGAAGGAGAGAGATGAATAATGACATCAGTGTCCTTTGGCATCATCTGTCGTATTGCATCCAACTCCTGTGGCACATTTAGGAAAACAGCTTTTTGAGTTAACCTGTGGACCATGTGGCTCTGTTAGGTTCTATCATTTGGTGGCTGATTAGGTGCAGACCAAATCCATTTGGGTTTGTTGTCATAAGATAAGCAGAATGGATGAAAATATGCAGGACAGAAATTATGGTAGGTAGTCTGAGAGACATTCAGGAGTTATCACTGAATATTGGTTATTTTCATCTGGCATCTGAGGCTTTACAGCTGTACACAGAAGTCACGTTAAACGGTGGCCACAGGCAGACACTGTTGGCTTTTCCAAGGAGCTCCTGAGATTTCCAATGATAATTCTAGTAAGGGGAGCACCAGAGTGAAAGATGGCATATTTTCAGAGGCATGATGAATGTTTTTAGGCACCTTATCTTTTAAATAGAGATGATTATACTGACTCTTTAGGAGTCAGAGATCTGTTAGAAATAGAAGGGACTATCATTGTATGAAGAAGCAGATTTATTTATAATTGTAGAATGATTCCTTGCCATTCCATGGGGCCATATCATCACCATCGTCTTGGTGTTAAATATGGTTCAGCAGCATTGTGAAAGCATTGCAGCAGTCATAAGCACTGTCACCATTACTCTGTTGTCTTCTCTGCCATGGACCTTCTCTTTGACCCTAATGTGCAGGGCAGAATTTGGAAGGTTTTTACATTCCTGCTTCTCTCCAGATTCTTGGGTTTCTTAGTGTAGTGAAATAAATGAGCTACTTCTCTATTTTTTCTCCCTGTTTTGTAAGAAATATGATGATGTACCCAAACAGCTTTTGTTTACTTGTTCTTGCTTTGCATGTCATTGGAGTACCATGAAGAATACTTTGTGATTAGACAGAAGAGCTGAAGAGCTCCAAGGGGGGCAAAGTAAGATGAGAAAAACTTCTAAGTGCAGGAAGAAATGTCTCAAAATAACCTTCCTGTAGCTAAAAAAGTCAAAGGCTGAGACATGTTAATTTGAAAGGAAGATGGAATTCTTGTGTACATTCAAAAAGTGACAACTTCAAGTGTGCTTTCAAGGTGAAATTTCAAAAAAGCACCTGCCTGATATAGGGCCGCACACCTAGCTGGAATCTGAGAGTTTTAAAAAATCTCATGCCAAAATTACTTAAGAATAAAAATATGCTGTAGACTTGAGGAGTAGTATCTAAAATATGGCCATTTTTATGCCCATAGTCCACATCTGCAAGCAATTATGGGTGCAAATGTGGATATGTCAACATCTACATACATTAATATACCTGTTAATCTGATAGTTAAATGTCTGTGTGTTATCAAATAACACACTCTACAAAACCATTGCCACAGTTATTTATGAGCATAAGAAGAGAAACCATGTCTAGAGTTAACCCTTAGAATTTGAATGTTAATCCTTTTATCACACAATTTGTAATCACACTAATATTAAAGATAAATATACATGTTTGAGGCAGATATTAATAGCTTCCCCCATTACTATTTATTGATAACCTATGTTGTTCTCATCATTTCTTATTTTCATAGCAACAAATAAATGAATTACATGAACTTGAATGAGCAGAATTGTTAGTAGTTAGTTTTTAAATATTTCCCAGTTCAAGAGGCTAGGCACTGATCTTCCGGATTTTTTGAAATTGCCCTTTAAATACTCCTTTACACTTTGAGGTGAAGTTTAGATTTAAAAATAAAATTGCAAACCCCTCTACACAAAACCTTACCCAATGAGAATGTCAGATTTGCTTAACTATGGCTTGCTCTAAAAGAGAGATTTAAGATTTTTTCTTTCACAGATATATACTGATTAGCATCCTGAGATGAGACATTTTCCTGACTAGATTGCCATCAAAATTGTTACTTTACACTAGAGAAAAATACAGTTTCACTGAACTGGCTTTCCAATAAGGTTATTTTGCTGTGTTGGGTGATAAGCCTTCTAATTATGAACTGCTTGCTTTCAGCTAGCTTTGTAGCTTTTAGGCTGGAGTTTTTAATTTCAGATGTCTCGCATGCACATGAAGTTTTCTCCTGGAAAAATTCAACCATCTTTGGGACTATGATTAAGAGGTTATATTGCTTTGCTGATTATTAAAGTGTGAACTACCAGCTACTCTGTTAAGTTTTGTCACATTCAAGGTCTGGCTCAAGAACCTGCTGGTTGAGAAAAGCTTAGCCTCAGTGCTGAAGAGGTGCTTAATGATATCTTTCTGAAAATCTTATCAACTAGTTGCAAACCTCTGATAAGTCATCACTTTAGCTTGTGCCAAGAAGTTTGTCACAGCCTGGAAGTGATCTCTTTTTAACAACCCTTCTCTACTAGAGAGCTCCTTACAGATCTTGTATTCTGCAGACAAGAGGACTTCTCTTATAGCTTTCTCCTGCTGAAATCTGCTGTGGCTTCTGGTAATCACATACGAAAACAAACTTTTCACCCACTTGCCTTCTGCCACCTTAAGGAGTTCAGTATTGACTGTACTTCGGTATTTCTGGCTTTTGCTTTGTTTATATAGACACACATAACCCCTCAAGGCACTACATTTGAAGATAACACATTAAAAGAACATTAGCCTGCATTCTTGCCTCCACCAGCCCTTTGTTTAAGCAGGCTTTAATTACCTGTATACATTCAATAATTTTTCCCCCACCAGTATCCTTACCTCACCAATAACACGGTCTGAATTTGGGACTCAGTCAGGATGGAATATTGAATGGAATTGTATTATAAACAAAGTTTTATAGACCTCTTCCCCTGTTCATTGGAGAAGTTCTAGGTCTGTGATCAAAACAAAAACATTGTGGGATTAAAACCAAAACAATTATTGCCCAAGTAGAACCAAGACAGGTTCATCTACAGTCTTTGACACTGTGGGTGTGTTTAGTGTTGGTAAGTGCATAATGTAGAGATAACCAAGCAGTTCAGGCACCAGGAATAATTCTGCAGCAGCACAAGGGAATTCACTCTTCTGAGTTAAACTCAGGTTTACCTGAAGCTTCTACAGCCAGACTACTTCATGCAGCTGGGTTAGCTTGAGTAGACAAGAGATTGCAATATAGAAAATACACAGAGCTTTTCTGTGTTCCTTGGTTACATATGTTGCATATTGCAAGGACAGTCAGTCAGTAATTTTGCATTTCTTCCTACCTAACTCACAGTTTGCGGTGCTCCTGTTGCATGTGGGCTCAGCACACGTAACCATCAGCATAACTGATGGGAGCCATGTATTGAACTGAGCTGTTACACACTGTTAAGGGATCAGCAAGCAAACTAAATATATGACTTTTATTAGAAATAAATTTAACTAAGAATGTTTACATATAACTTCATATGCAAAAACAAGTGTCCATACGTCTGTCAGTAGATGTCTCTCAATGCCATCCTTGGACTTCAAAAAAAGCAGAGCAACAGTCATAGACCACATCTGTGTAATAAGCTAATATTTTAAGGAGTACCAATAAAAATATGTAAAATAATTGAATATAGTAAGAGATTTAAATATATCAGAAAGGAAGACTGGGACCCTGCAGCCAAGACTAAGTTAAAGATCAATTGTTACCTATATATCATGACAATATAGAATCATATAATGGTTTGGGTTGGACGCAATCTTAAGGATCACCTAGTTCCAATCTAGTGCAAGGGCAGGAACACCTTGCACTAGGCCAGGTTGCTCAAAGTCCCATCCAACCTGACCTTGAACACTTCTAGGGATGCAGCATCCACAGCATCTCTAGACAACTAGTTCCAGTGCCTCACCATTCTCACATCAAAGAATTTCTTCCTTATGTCCAATCTAAACCCACTCTCTTTCAGTCTAAAGCCATTGCCCCTTGTTCTATCACTACATGTCCTTGTCAAAAGTCCCTCTCCTGCTCTCTTGTACTGGAAAGCTGCTATAAGGTCTTGATCGAGTCTTCTCTTCTACAGGCTGAACAACCCCAAGTATCTCAGCTTGTCTTCACAGGATAGCTGCTCTAGCTCTCTATTAATCTTTGTGGCCCTCCTCTGGACTGGCTCCAACATGTCCTTCCTTTGTGGGGGTCCTAGGTCTTGATGTAGTACTCCAGGTGGGGTCTCATAAGAGCAGAGTAGAGGAATGACAATGTTTGAGAAAAAAATTCTGTTTGCTGTATAGATTGCAGTAAAGCTACGCAGCCAACTGCCATTTAAATGCTTCCTAAATAACTGGAACTTCTCAATATTGGTGGAGTTTTGCAGTTGTTTTTATTGTGTTTTGTTTTTGGTTTTTTGGGTTTTTTTTAATATGGATACCTTTAAAATTCAATAAACACCATCTGCATGATGGAATGAAAAATATCTGCCTCCTGTTTTTCTCCCAGTGATGATTTTCATTCAGATCCTTTATTTTTAATTTTTCCCAGCCCACAGTCTATTGAGGATTCTTGCCAAACTGCTCAGAAACCTTGTTGTCTTGCATACTGAAATCATGAAATACCGTATATCACACTCTAGAAAGGAAAAGTAAATACCAGAGTGTTCTGACTGAGGTCATACTTTCTCCATGTCTAGACATCTTTGGTAATCTCTCCCTTTTATAATACTGCTGTGTTTTCCATGTACTCAGCTGTGAGGAAAGCACTTTGCATACAGTTGCATAAAATATGCTGAATTTCCCGACAACTTTCAGTACAGCATCTCAGATTGTTAGGGCTGGTGTGTGTGATCTTCTATGAAATCAGATTTTTTCCTCTGGAGGAATTTTTCTCAGTAAACTAATGGCAAATTTGGAATGAAAATATGACTGATGTGGTTCCTTAATGCCCAGCTTCTTAAGCAAATGCTTTTGAATGCAGTCCCCAGTAAACAAGCTAAACTTCTTGTTCCACTAGAAATATATTTTACTAAGAATCTTTGTAGATCTCTCTTTATGCAAAAAATAATGTCTCAAGTCATGGTTTTGAGCAGAATAAAGCAAACATTTAATAAATTAAAACATATGCTGAATCAGTGTTTGCCCTTATAGTTCCACTTTTTAAATATTAATACTCTTTTCTTACTCTTTGTACATAAATAATCTTTAAAGAGAGTAACAATGAAATATAGACAATCCACATCAAATGAATGTGAACTTTTGATGTAATTATCAAAGGTCTGTTGGATTTTGTCTAATTTTACTTAGTATTGGATTCTAACCAACAAATTCAAGTCTCACGTGGATTTTTAAAATCCAAACATTATGTCCCCTTGCACAAAGGATTTTGACTTAGTTTGGCCCGTTATGAAAGTTCTGGTTATTAATAAAATTATGACGAAGTTCAGATTTTGAAAACTAACAGACTGAGGATTTGGTTTAGCATGGAGCAATGAACTAATTGGTCTGTGCACTAAATGAAATTCTTCTAAAGACTTTGGGGTCTGGGGTTTTTTATCTATTAGATGTTGGATAAATACTTTAATGTTTAAAAAGAATGCTAACCTGAAATTCTTCTGGATATATAAGTCTTAAACTAAGTAGATCATAAAATTATAGAACCTTTAGGGTTGGAAAAGATCTCCAAGATCACTGAGTCTCCTTGCACTGAACACTGTCATGCCAACTAAACCACAGCACGCTAAGTGCCACATCCAGTCATTTCTTGGACACTTGCAGGGATGGTGACACTACCACTTCCCTGGTGAGCTCATTCCCATGCTTGATAACCCTTTCAGTGAAGAAGTTATTCCTGTTGTCCAACCTGAACCCCTCTAGTGCAGCTTGAGGTCACTTCCTCTTGTCCTGTCACTTGTTACCTAAGAATAGAGTCTGACCTCCACCTTGCTACAGCCTCCTTTTGGGAGTTGTAGATTGGAGTGATAAGATCTCCCTTGAGCCTCCCTTTTTCCAGCCTAAACACTCCCAGCTCCCTCAGCCATTTCTCATAGGACTTACTCTAGAACCTTCACCAGCTTCATTGCCCTTCTCTGGACTCACTCCAAAACCTCAATGTTCTTCTTGTGTTGAAGGGCTCAAAACAGGACAGAGGACTCAAGGCGCGTCCTCATCACTGCCCAGTGCAGAGGAGCAATCACTTTCCTAGTCCTGCTGCCACGCTGCTGACTCAAAAAAATTTTGTATTGCTTCATGAATCTGTGCATCATCCTTGTGCAGGGGCCACGCTAATCTTCTCTATATTGTTCCAACTTTAGTATATATGCTGCCAATGTGAAATACACAGTACTATCATGACTTTCACTGTCATGGGGAGCATAGAGATACTGGCCATCGCAAATAACTAATAAATAGGATTGCTACCTATCTATTTGCAACACGTTCCTGTGTGCTTTTAGTGATTTCAGTTCTTTTTCCCTGGGAAACACCAAATATCATTAGAACAGGCAAAGAAACACAATATTAATCAAACTAAGATTATCAGACCTACAAGGACATTTGAGTTTTGACAAGAGATTAGAAATCAGCTGCATTTTTATTCCCAGCAGACCTTTAACCAAGGAGGAAAGCCCAGCCAGGCAGTGTGGGGTGAATCATGGGTTCTGAAGCCAGAAAGGACCACTAGTACCATTTAATCTCTAGCCACAGGATATTATTTGTTTCCCCTAGAAGGTTCTTAGAGAGGGGAAAGCTGATGCCCCAGTGGTGGCTGCCAGCCCCCTCCTGTCTGCTCCAGCTGCTGCAGGGTGAGGAGCCGACGGCAGGGAGCCAGTTGTGAGTAGCCATGGTCAGGCAGCTGTAGGATGGGGAATGGGCTTGAGGGTTATAGAAAGGGTTGGGTTGACACCAGGAGCCACACTTGAGCAATGCCCGCTTCCTCACCTCACTGCCGCCTCTCTAACCTGTTCTCCCTACAGGTGCTCTGCCCCTTCAAATCTCCTTACAGGGTACAACTAATCCACTCAGCCCTATTCTTCATTCACTTCTCCAGGGCTTACTCTGGCAACACCTTTGCATCCATATAACTTTTTGTCACTTTGCTCAGTGTCAAAGATCAGGATTCCCCTCTGCATGCATTTTGGATGAGTTTTTTATGCTTCCAGAGATGCACAGATCCTTTTCACTCGGGGCATGGGCTGGCAGCTCCACTCTGCAACATGCTTTTGCTCCCTCTTCATGGCATCTGTGTGTTCAAACTCCTGCACTGAATTCAGGTCACCTATCCAGGTGATTCAGAGCACTCTGTAACAGCTGACTCATGATTGCTTTTCACAGCATCAGTATTGTGTCCCCTGCAAACTGCGTGGAGTGTTCAGATTATTTTCAAACAAGGATTTAAAATTGTTTAGGACCTAGAATCTTTCAGTGTCTTCTTAGTAATGGCCCAGATAATTAATACCTTTCTGTGAATGCATACATTTTGAATGCTATAAGTCAAGTGGCTTATAAATCATGTAATCTGTGTTCTATTAATTATGTTAATGCAGGATTTTAAAACACAATATGTCAAATACTTTAGTGAAATTTAGTTACACTGTAACAATACAGTTACCTTTGTCAACCAGACCTATAACCTTGTAAGAAAAATTTCAAGAAGATAATTTGACAAGAACTACTTTCTCTAAAACTACAATGATATAGCCTTATTTTTAGCATGTAATTCCCTGTTAATAGAGTGCTGAATTTGTCTGGCTATCTTTGTTTTTTTGTATGTTTTTGTGGGTTTTTGTTCCCCCTAAGATTAGTATCCGAATAACTGATGTATCATTTCTTGGGCCATTTTCTTTAAATACTATGATTGCGTTGGCAATTCAGCAATTCTTTGAAATATTTTTTTCTTTTCCAAGACTTGATAAAAAAAATAAACTCTAGTTGTCCAGAGAGCTTCTTGACTAATTATTTTAAACTTCTTAGGTGAGAAAACATAATGGTTTCAAGGTTTGAAATATTTTGTTTTAGCAGAAGATATTAACTATTCAGATGGGCTAAATGTTAGGTCTAATTCCCTATAGTCTTTTATTCCAGTTACTGTTTCATTTTATTTTTTACTTTTTTTAAGAAATCTGCTGGTCAATATTGCCATGCATTTATTTCTGAAAGGAAGAAACGCAGATATCAACACTCCAGTGGAAACTTCAAGGCTGGTTCTTGTCTTGTCCTGACCTAAGGGTGGGGGTGCTGGTTCATTTCATGCTGAACACATTAGGTAGCTATATGCCTTATCTTTGCTAAGCATACCATGAGAATCTGCAGGGAATGGTTTATTGATAAGAATGATGAATTTGCATGTATGCCAGCCCCTTTCACTAGAAATATTTTGCTGTCTACTTTTTCCTCATCATTCCAACCTGTCATGACGCTTAGCAAATCATATTGTACCAAGAAATTTCTCTTTTCCTTTCTAACCGTGCTTTATCTTCATGCAGTTTGAGAAGTCTTGAGACCTAACAAGAGCTGTGGATCTTCCCACAACACGGTTTGTCTGTTGGGTGATAAACCTGGAAAAAGTACTGCATGTGATAATCATCAAAGTTCTTCTGAAGAATTGTCTGCTCTAGACAATCCCACAGCTTTTCTTGTATCTGGTGGTTTACTGAGCATGACAACAGGTGTGGCTGACCTGTTGCTTTATGGTTTATTTGTTTGTTTGTTTGATTGTTTGTATGTTTCCATCTGAGATTTTCACATTCTTGAAAGATGTTTTTGTTGTTCTGGTCTTTGAAAACTCTTGAAAATGTGCAATCTACAGGTTGAAAGCCTAGAGGCAAACAGAAGTTGAGATCTCATTGTCTGAAAAATCTAATTATTACAGAAACCTGCTGACTTTCTGAAATTTACCATCTTCAGATTTTGGGCCTGACACAGCTAAAAAGTTCTAAACAATGAGTGCAGGATTATTTCAGACCAGCTATATCAGGGAAAATACAAGTAGATGTCTGGGGAAAGCTGACAGTGTGCTGTTTTTTTGTCTTTCCATCACCAGCCCCAGTGAGAGGTAAGGTACTGTGCTGCACAGAACTGTGGGATAAATTAGGGTAATAAGAATTAGAATAATTACATGCAGATAATTAGTCATTACTTATAAGGAAAGATCTAACAACAAGATCATAAATGTAATAAGTTTATTTGCAGACTTATTAAAATCAGCACCGATGCTATTATTTGTAGGTGAACTGTAATGCCAAAATCAAAACATTTCCTCTGTTATTATTATTGAAATATTGAATTGTTCAGTGTGTTTCATTCAGTCTTTGATGGGGTGGCTTTAACTGATATTCATTATTTCCATTTTTTATTTTTAGCACATGTTGTTAGGAAGGATGTTCAAGTGGTCCTTAATTACAGTAACATCTTCAATAAAATCCAGGCATTGGTACCTAGATATCTATCCATTGCTCTTCAGCTCATACCACTCCTATAAAAACACAGTTTAAAAAACCAAATAAAACCATGGAACAGCTATGTTAAAAAGTGAGTTAGTTAACCTATGCAATGAGCACCATTTGGAAAAAATATAGCTTCACTTCCCTCTATCAGTATTGTCTACAGTGCAGGGTGCAGTTGTTTTCTTTTTTTAATCATGTCTTTGACCACAGTTCAAAAGTCAATATTCTGCTGTCAGATGCAGGCTTGCATGTGAAGAATAGGTAGGGAACTTAACTAGGAAGCTTTGTGAATAGGGAATTGAATTTACATCTAATTCTCTAAGCACGCAGGTTTACATGACCTTTAAAAAGGGAATTAAAGCAGTTTGATCATGAGCTTTAGGCAATCTGACATACTGTGGCGATTGAATCAAGGGGCTCAGGTACTTTTTACATGACAGCTGAACTGAAAGAGAATTATTTTAATTTAAATGTAATTTCGTATCAAATTCATAGATGCATTAGCACTATGAAAATAATGTAGAAGCACTGCAAATGACTGCTCAGAAGCTGCTAGGGTAGCAACAAATACTCTAAGGCTATCAGTTCATCTGGATGCCTTCTTCCTTCCAAACAGAGCAGGAAGGGTATTGTGCTGATTTGGTGACAGAAGGTAGCAACAGTTACATTTTTTTAATCACCAAAAAAACTCACCACCATTGGAAAAGACAGACTATGCCATGAACAGAAATTCAAAACACTTCTTAATGCCATCCTTGCCCAGCAATATTTGGGTAAATATCTAATGTTTACTGAGGTAAAATATATTACAACATGAAATTCTCAGAGGAACAAAAAGGCTTGGTAAAAGTGCACGGGAACATCTAATTTCTAAACTCCTTTAATGCAAAATTTCTTTAGAATTCAAGTGTGCAAAGCACAATTTTGATTATATGATCTGTCCCATGCTAAATTGAAGCATCTCTTGCTCTGTGCAAGCACTACATGCCTCTACAGATTTAGAGCACTGGGGTTTGAAATATGTAGAGAAAATGAACACTCTTGAAAAGGAAGAAACTTTTATTTGGTCTCCAAATGCTCGACAGCAGACTTTCCAGGAGTCTGTCAAAACTTTGTCTCTCCTCTGCCCACATGGGTATAGAGGATGTATACTTCAGTATGCCTTACATTTCCAAGCAGGATAATACATTGCTTGCCAAGGGAAAAAGAAGGGTGGTAAAAACGGTGTCTACATAGCCTCTGCCAGAAAGTCATGAGCTTATTCTGCCTGTGTTTCAAACTGACAAGGAGCTTTGTGTGTGTTTGTGTGACTCTGGACAGTGTGGTGCTAAACCCACTTAATAGACACTGCTTGTGGCCTTTTCAGATGACCCACTAACACAACTGCTCAGTCTTATTTGACTTTGGAGTACAGGCAGAGTTGCTCACAGCCACCTGTAAAAGCAGCTGACAAGCTGTGTAATGGGCAGAGTCTGTGGGGCAGACTGCCATTGGTATTAGGATTACCTATGTGACGTCTGTGATAAATGTAAGGCTAACAGGCAAATATTTCCAACCCAAATCCACTGAGATTTCACAGGATAATAAGCGCAGAGGAATAGAAGAGGAATGCAGAGTTTCCTCTCCTTTAAATGGCTCATTAATACTAGTTATAAATGTTTAACGGCTGACTACATCTTCATCCTGTACGAGGCCCCCAAACATGTGTGTCAACACATTCCTCTTGTTCCATAGGTTACCTGGTTTACTGACTGTTCCATAATGCAAAGGCAGCCCCAGCAAGGTGATGTCCCTCAGCCCTGCTCCTGAGACTTTCCTAGCTGTCCTACTTCAGATAGGCAAGTTTCTTTGAGTACAGGGTGCCGAGTATAGGGTGCCAAATCCAGTTCAAAGAATAGGCTTTTGGGTTCTCTACTAGGGAAAAAAAAGGGGCATTTGAGATAGTGAATAGTGATATCAGAAAGTTATTTATTGATGGCAATATCATCTGGGTTGTGGACTACTTTTAGGGCATCTTTTCAAATTCATTCCCACACCAGATGAGAAGTTCCTTTTTATTTTCAGTTTTCTGAAGCACATTATCTATAAAATTTTCTGAATACTTTAGTTATTTACTTAATATTCATAATCCTACTAATTATAGCTACATGTGATTTTCCATACTTGAATATCAACTTTACAGGTTATAATAATACAGAGGAAAAAATAGTTTGCAAAAACGTTGCACACATACATAGTGCTCAATTTTCATGCAGTTGGGCACAGGTTGGGAACTGATTATGTCTGTATTATGCCTGGTAGTTTGGAGAAATCAAATGGTCTTAGCATCTGGGTTTTAAGATAGTGTAAGTAACAACAGAGATGTTACTGCCAGACTGTATACAGCTCTGTAGTGGAGGAACACAGTGGAAAGGTACTGAGACATCCCATTTCTTCATTATGTTCCCACTCTGCATCTCAGCTGAAAGGTTCAACAGGCATCTAACACCACTTTAGTTCTCCATAATGGAAATTTATGGCTTATGGCTTATGATTAAAGTACCCATCAGTGTTTCTATGATATTTTTAATAGAAAATTATGTTTTTGTTGGAAAAACAAGTTCATTGTTGTATCAGAGGAGGTGTGTTCTAGTTTAAGAGTTAAGCAGGAAGAGAAGACTAAAAATGTGAAAACCTCAGCGGGTGCTTCAGCTGCTTTTCAGAATCCAAACACTTATGTTCTGGTTGAAAATGTGAGATTTTGCACTGATGATTTCAATGGCTCTTCTTTTTCTTTACATTTATTGAAATTTTTTTGTGAAAATTTCGTTTCCAAACTAGTCTATGACACTATACAGAACAATTGCATTTCATTATTTCACTGAATCTCTGATTATTTATATCTTCTGATTTCTGCAATAAGAGCCCCTGACACGGTTTGTGACAGTTGCATTTCTCACTTGCGACTTAAAAGAAGCTTTTGACATGTTTAAAAGCTTCTCTTATTATCTAAGGTGAGGAATAAGTTTCAGGTCTGCCCCCCCCAGCCACAGAGGCTAATATGACATACACAACATATTAGCCTCTGGTTTACATAGATGAAAAATTTATAGTTCATACAGGGAAACGTACAGATATTACATAACATATATGAACATAACATAAAAGAAGTGTTGTGAATAACTGAAAAGCAGATGCATTAACTTTTTTGCTTTATCTTACCTTTTTTTTCTTCTATTAAATACTTTGCAGTCTTGACCTTTTTAGAAAAATTTCATCATGCAAAATAATCTAAAATGTATATTTTCACTTGGTCATAAGCACATGCTCTTTCTGTACCTATTGAGTGGTTATTTGCTCTGGATGAGTCAGTAAGCCACATTATCAGCATCATAGCCTTTCTTATAAGGAAATGTATTCAAAATTATTACAATGGTAATAATTTGGTGGTGTCCAAATGTCTGTTACTGTTATTGCTTTGTATAGTTTCATTTACAATTCTTCAGTGTTCAGGAACCTTACCAAGTTGTTCCCTTCCCAGATGGTTTACTCAACACTCTGCTCCTGCAGGAAATGGTCAAGTCTACATCTGTGCTCTGGATCTCAGCCTGCTTAGCAGGGAAACAGAAAGCCACACATTCACTCTCCTCTGGTCCTTTATCTGACAGTCCATGTGTATGTTACTCAACAGTAATCCTTAGTCTTTTCCAAGATCTTTATCAGATAGCAGGAATTCTCCACAGAGGAGGAAGAATGAAAATTTCCCAACTCCTCTCACCCTGAAACTTGGCTCATTCTTTTTCTATGCATTTATATCCCACAGTCCTAGGGATTTTTATCTCTAACTTTTAGGGTTTGCAGATGTTCCAGACTACACCAGGTGGGAAGTTCCTCTACAACTGTGTCCCTTGCAAAGGCAAGATACCTTCTCTGTCACATCTGGGAAGCACCATGCTTTCTAAACAGTAGCTAACTTCTTGTAAGCAGTCACTGAATACCAGGAGATGAGTTGTCCCTGCCAGTTTCTCCCACAGTAAATATGAAATCAAGGGTCTTACAGATTGCCATCTCCTACTTTGTTGGATTTTCATTTATGGTGTAACAAACCTTGGCAGAAATCCCGAGCAAGCTTCTAATCATTTGAATTGAGCCTTTCCTTGGTCTGATTTACTGGAAGGTCTGATGCAGGATGTTCAGTCTTTTCCCTCAAGCTATTTCATCTTGGAGAACCACTCAGTGTTTCTCTGATTCAATGATGATAAGACTCAATCCATCTATCAAGATGAGTCAGTGGACTAGGTCTGCTCACACCCCTTTCCCCACACACATACACAGCATCAAAATGCCAACAAGCTGCATGTTGAACATATGTGCAGAACAGCTATGATAAGTTAGAACAATCATTAACTTATTCATAGTGCAATTCAAGTACATCTTGTACATGAGTTTCCACAATTATTTTAATAACTATCATCTTTGACTACAGAGTTGAAGATAGTTGGATCTCTTCCTGAAGGCACATTCCCACAGTAATATCCATGGCACATCCATTACAGACAGTGCTGTTAGTTCTCATTAGCTAGGACAAACAAGGCAGTGAGTCACAATCTCCTTGCATAAAGAATCCCATTGTTTTAAACTGATAAACCAGAGATTCTGCTCTGTGCTGGTGTAAACCTGACATTGATTAAGGTTTTCTGGGATGTTAGGAAGGCAATCTTTGAATGGGTAGGGACCTGAGGCGTCAAAGATACAGTCAGTTTGTAATTTTTCCAATAGAAGTTACTTAGCTTCTCTCATTGTTGGGAGAAACTACTATATTTGCTGCAAGTATTTTTCCAAAGTCCTCTAAGGAACTAGGCTTAAACTACATAGATTGTACCAAATGTTTCTAAAGTTTGCCAGGTAAAATAAGTTGTGTGTTTATACACTTTTCACTTAATAACCTATTTCTGGTAGGTGGCATTTTTCACAAGTATGCTGAAGTGCATCTAATTTACGCTACTATGAGAAAAGTATTCTTCCTCTTATGCTTTGGCTCTTGTTTTGTTGTTAGGTTTTGTAAAATCTTCGCTCTAATGGTGAAAGCTAAACACAGAAATATTTTTACCTGCACTTTGCCAGTAACATCAAAAGATGTGCTATTATCTCAACAGCAATTTGGACTGGTTATCAAATGATAATCTTGGAATAAGTGAGTATGATTTGTGATGGTACTTATCTTTTGTAGGTGTGGTTGGCATGTATTAAAATGTTGTGTTTTTTTTTTCCTGCTGGATAGCATGCCAAAGACTTCAGGCAATAAGTAATTATTCCATGTAAAATATTTATTCTCTGCCAGTCATATGTCTTTCTCAAAGATTTGACTTTGCAGCAAGCTTTTAAAGCTATGTAAAAGCTTAAATATGGGGCCAGAATGAAATCTGATGTAAGCAACTACAACAGAAATATGTGTTGTGTGTGCTCAGTAGCTCTTTGTGAGTAGAGACCAGTTGTAATTCCTTCCTGCATTTATTCAGAACTTTAGGATTGGGCCCTCAATTTCTATTTCAGCCACTCAATTTATGTTCTGGCTGTGACCCAGCTATGAACTCACTAGGGTGAAGATTTTTGTTTTAGAGCTGTAAAAAGGAAACTTCTTCTCTTTTTTATTCCATTATATGTTGTAGGTTATTCTTCTCCTGAAAATGTTTTCTGTGCTTGAAGTGAAAGCTCCAGAATACATGCACAACATAAAGTCAGATTGACCACAGCAGTTGCTAACAGATGCTCTGCTTCTGAACCATAACTGTGGCCCGGGGGAACTCTGCCGTCACAATTCATTCCATGTTGTGCCCTGTCAGGTACTGGAAAGGCTGAACTGAACAAATTAAAATAAACTGTGCTAGTTTGAACCTGCACTAATTTGTTTACAGATTTATTTTCTAAAATCTAGTGCTAAGAATTGAACTCACAACCTTTATCCTTCCAAAATCTCACAAGAGACACAATCAACAGAGCAAATAGAGTAATAAATGTGTATGTACAGTCTGTGTTATCTGCCTTTTCAAATAAAAAAAAAACAACACCTCTTTTCAATATTTACATGTCTACACCATTAACATCCTCTTTTCCTTACTCTAACATCATTACCTAAATTCAAAGCTGACTCTTTCTCCTGTAATTCCTTGAGAGAGTATGCAGACAGCAGCTGCTGCACTGGTGCTTGCCTGCAGGACTGGCAGGTGGTTGTACTTTTGAGAAGTTTCAGGGCACATCTCCTGCTTAAGAAATGTTGGAAGACACAAAGCTCTCCTCAAGTACAATGAAAAATCAAAGGAAAATACTTCAGGAGGTGAAATAAACTTCTGATAGAGAAAAAACTGTAAAGTAAGCTATGGTTGTGGTAATGGCAGACATTGCCGTTTGGTATTGTATATCTTCAGTAAGTTATTTGCAATGAGTAAGTGCATCTGAGATCTCTTTCTATTTATTAAATTTTGCATTAGGCAGCAACTTTCTGTTAATGTTAGTGTGACTCCAGCTGCTTACAAGTGTTACCAATGGCATATGCCAGTGTGGCAGGTAATTCAGGTGATTTGATATAACTTCAATGTTTTTTTGTCCCCTGTGTGGTTATGAAGGCACTTTCACCAAGAATGAAATCTCTAGATAATTAGAAGCCAATCCCTGTCCTTATTGCACAGCTAATCTCTTGCTAAACCTTTAATATGCTATTGCATTTCAGCAAAGACTTTCTTCCAATGCTGAATAACACCCTACATGTCATTCCCATTCATAACAATATATTGATAGAATTTATTTACTAAATCTTTCTGCTTTGTAAACACAAACATTGCTTATTCTTTAAAGTTCCCAGAAATTCACTATTTCTCCAATGCAACAATAGTCAAGAAGAAACTAGAAAATCAAGTAAGTAGTAAGGCTGGTGTAGTAATATAGTGAAAAAACACACAGCCATGGCTTATTTTCATAATTTGACAGACAGGTATTATTCTGATCATCTTTTAAAACTGATTCTATCTTGGAGATTACACTGATATGTTAATAGCAGCTTCTGATGTTAAGTTGATAATGTCATTTATATATTGGCACAACACTGGTAGATTGACAAGACCTAAATTCTGTGGCAAGACACAGCAAGACTTAGAGGGGAACAAAAGGAGTTGGAAACGTGATGAAAGAAAGGGATGGGAGTAGATGAGACTGCATCCTTGGACTCATTATAAGGATTGTCTTTAACTTGTTGATCATGAAGCATTTACATGAATAAAAGTATTTAATTTTTGAATTTACTGCTTTGAAATTAGAGATCCAAACAATTCCTATCTGCTGCTAAATTGCAGACTTCCAGTTTCCAACAATTTAAGCTACCCAACATGTTGCTGCTTCAGATACCTTTCTGTGCATGTAAATGTAACAGGACTGGACCTGCTCAGGAACATGAAGGACCTCCTGGATTTGTTTTTACTAGGAGGACATCCTGAATTTTTGTCAGCATATGTGACTTAACTATCATGCGGTTGTCACTGTTGTATAATTCTACAAGGAAATGACACGTTCACAGATCATTCTATATCTGATTTGGCCTGAAACCCTGCTGTTATCTCTCACTTCTGATCACTTGAATGTGGAAACATTTCTGGGCTCCTGTACATTTTGAAAGGGATTACATATCAACACAAAAAGCAACATTCAAAGCAGAAAGTTTCAGCCTGACTTTAAAAGTGTTTGGCAAGGGACATCCAGTGAGTTAAAAGGGCTGGAAGTTCCAGACAGAAGGAACAGGGTATGCAAATATTCAATTAGCAGCAGTATGAGGGTGAGACTTTGGAAGAAACAGAACAATTTAGAGATGAATCTCTGGGAGAATTGGCAGGAATGCATGTGACAAGGAAGTCTTATAAATCATGTAATGAAAAAAACATGGAATGTTTGATAGCAAGGAACAAAATCATACGAAAACAGTGCAGCACATTACCCAATTAGAAGCAAATGCAATGAGAACATTTCAGGGTAATGCAGGGATTGGTTTACTTCTAGGCAAAAGTCCAGCTCACACATTTCAGAATGGCTACCGTGGAAGCAAAGTGTGTATAGGAAAGTAGGCGTGAAGATGATAAAATAACCAGGTCTGCTCATGATTGCATGGGATGAAGACAGTGTAATTAACTTGGCTAAAGGAGTGTCTTATCCTTGTGATATATGTAAGCTGATAAGAGGCTAAACAAGTGGAGGCAGCTGAAAATTGAATGAGATGGAATGGAGACTTCAGAATAGCTCCAAAAAACTTGACTCATTGTGTTGCTGTAGAACATGTCCATTTGATCTGCAGCGTGGAAAGAGCACTCAGTTTGGTCTCTATCCTGAAGCAACTCACATCATAGTGACATTTGGGTACAAATAAGACTTTCACAATGTGACTTTGTCTACGGTCAGAGCCAACTAAAGATTAGTTTGCCACAGATTACCATGGAGTATTTGGCAAAAAATTTCTTGCAAAAAAAGATTTTGCAGCAGAGACACAGGCAGAACGGAGACAGTGAATCAGTGGTTAGAGGGGAGAAGGATGTAAAGTATACATGCAGATCCTACTGTCTGAAAAGAAATAAAAATACAACATTGATCCACTAATACAATTTTTTGAAAAGTTATAAGAAGCAGATGTAAGGAAAACACATTTTAATTTTCCCTTCATCATCAATACTTCCAAAGTGTATTGTTGCAGTTTCATTTGGCCTTTCCAAATGAAATTTTATAACATAAGGAAAAGAATTCTAACTCTCAGGCTGACCCTTAAAATTCTAAAGTAGTGAAGATTAGAAAGAATCTATAAAATAAAGAATTGAGACAATTGACAGTAGTTCAAGGAACAGTTGAGTGAAAATCTGTTTAGGATACCTTGAATAACTTTTTTATTTATCTGACTGCTCAGCTACATAAAAGAGTTGGTCTAAACAGAAATTTACATTTTTCTTCATAATTTCTATCTAAAGTGCAAAAACCCCACAAGGAAAAAAGCCAAGCAAAAGTAGAAGCATTTGTTTTACACTGAGCAAAAGTTTTCATGTGATCGAACATGCGAGTTTTACTCTAGTCACTTATAGTAAACATTATATAAGTCGGGCTTTCAAAGAAATACAAGTAGGCTATCAGCTTCCCCACAATGTTCTCACTGAAGTGCTCAAAACAAGCGTTATGAATTCTGAAGATCTGGCTGTAGTAGCATGGCCTTTCTCATTCTTACCCTGGTTCATAACAATGAATTTTGAATTTATCTAAAGAAGTCTTTAAAATAGAAACAGCCCAACAAAACATTGCATTATGTTAATAAAAATTACTATAAAAACAGTGTACTTTGTTGTACTTGTACTTTCAGTTAAAACTCCCAGGTAACAGTAATTTAAATTGTAAAAGGTATTATTTTCAGAGAAACTTTCAGTTCTTTGAATAATTACTTAGCAGGTAATGGAAGAATAAGAAGTCGCTTTGCTACTGTGCAGACATATTACATTGTACTCCAATTTTTGTTCCCATTATTGGCTATTTTTTTCTCAGTGCATATTTGATGATTTTTTTTTTCAGAATGCTTGTATCCAATACAACACTGACATGACAGGCTGAGAAAGTGAAGTATGTTTCTTCTCAAAGCAAGTCTCCAAACCTTAAGGAACGCTTTTATTTCATGACACAACACAGCTGGTGCTTAGAGTTTTTAAGGTTATATATGTGAAAAACAGGAGCTACTGCCCAACATGAAATAACTTCACGTTCTGGTTTTAAGACTGATGGACAGTATCCTCCCTTAGAACCTGTGCTGGTTTTGGCTGAGGTAAAGTAACTTTCTTCACAGTTGCTAGTATGGGGTTGTGTTTTGGATTTGTGCTGAACACAGGGTTAATAACATAGAGATGTTCTTGTTATTGCTGAGCTGGGCTTACACAGAGCCAAGACCTTTTCTGCTTTTCCTACTGCCATGCTGGCAAGGATATTGGAGGTATATGGGAGGTTGGGAGGAGACACAACTGGGACGGGTGACTCAAAGTGATCAAAGGCATATTCCAGACTAGAGGGGAAAAAGGGAAGAGGGGAGATGTTTGGAGTGATGGCATTTGTCTTCCCAAGTAGTGGTTATGTGTGATGGGGCCCTGAACTCTTGTAGATGGATGAGGACCTGTCCACCCATGGGAAGCAGTGAATTGATTCCTTGTTTTGCTTTGTTTGTGTGTGCTGCTTTTGCTTTCTCTGTTAAACTGTTGTTTCAGCCCATGAGTTTTCTGGCTTTTACCCTTCTGATTCCATCCCAAAGCCCACTGGTGGGGGAGTGAGCAAGCAGCTGTGAGGTGTTTAGTTGCTGGCTGTGGTGAAACCACAACAGTCCTTTTTGGTGCCCAGTGTGGGGCTTGAAGGGTTCAAGATAATGACAGATCTGACAGGAATGGACTAGATTGAATTTTTATCTGCTAGTGCTGTTTAACTAGTAATCAGCAGGCTCCCATGCTTGCCATGGGGCTCACTTTCCTGACTGTGTAGTAAAGTCTTGTGCTTGTTAGTGGCCGCTTTTTGTTGTTGCTGTTTGCTATAGATCTATATTGCTTATCACCTTACTGTATTGTGCCTGGAAACATTTTGATAACAGCCATGGAGATGTGCCTTGGCTGGCAGGTGACTAGAATAGTGCTGTTTCTGCAATGCTGTACTGGACAGGCTGGAACTTGAGTGATTCCACAATGAAGGAGAGATCCACCTGCAGCCCATGGAGGACCTCATGCTGGAGCAGATGGATGTCTGAAGGAGGATGTGATCCCGTGCAAAGCCCGTGCTGGCAGGACTTGTGACCTCACAGGACATCCATGTTGGAGCAGTTTCTGAAGAACTGCAGCCTGTGGGAAAGGCTGATGTTGTACAAGTTCAAGAAGGACTGTTTCCCATGGGTGAGACTCCACACTGGAGCAGGGGAAGTAAAGATTCCCTTGCAGCCCCTGGTGAAGACCATGGTGAAGTCGGCTGTCCCCCTTCAGTCCATGGAGGACTATGACATAGACTATACTAATGGTGGATTCTAACAGGAACTCCTTGCTGCAGCAAGGCTGGGGATGTGGGGAGGAGCTCATTGTAATGTTAAACCAGATAAACTGCCCCAAAAGGACCAGGGGTGGAGATTGTCATGGATGTGCCTTTAAATTGTTGTAAGCCATGATTTGAGTTGTATGTTACAGAAATTGCTAAAACAGGAACCACCTAAATCAGTGGAGGAGAGGCCTTACAAGAAGTAGTTGCAGTCCAGTGGTGACCTGGCCCGAGCTGGCCTTGCTGTCTGGTAAGTCCACACAACACACCACCTCTCCTGTCCCAAGTGACCACCATAACAGATGGAGCCCAAAGTCATGGACAAGATGAATTCAACAGGCATTTTGTGGACATTTTACTGACATTTTGCAGAGTAAAATGCAGGGTAAGGAAAAAATATCTCTGTAATATAGAAAAGGGGAAGGGGGTGGGGGTAAGAAAACATACTGAATAGTGTGGAACTTGGGCATGATGTAAATAATATGGAATAAGAGGTGGAATGTGCTGGATTTGACTGAGGTAATTTTCTTCACAGTGATTGATGTGGAACTGTGCTTTCAGCAACTGATTGTTGCTGAACACAGGGTTGATGATATAGAGATGTTCTTGTTATTGCTGAGCAGGGCTTACACAGAGCAAAGGCTTTTTCTGCTTTTTGTACCGCCACACTAACAGGAAAGTTGGGGGTACATGGGAAGTTGGGAGGAGACACAACTGGAACAGGTGACCAAAAGTGAACAAAGGGATATTCCAGTCCATATGACATCACGCTCAGGATATAAAGCTGGGGGTGGGAAAGAGAGAAAAGGGGACATTTGTAATGGTGGTGTTTTTGTTCCAAGGTCATCGTTACATATGATGGAGCTCCGTTGTCCTGGAGATGGCTGAACACCCACCAGCCCATGAGAAGTGATTTAATTCCTTGTTTTGCTTTGCTTGTGTGTGCTGTGTTTGCTTTTTCTATTAAATTGTCTTTGTCTCAACCAGTTTTCTATCTTCTACCCTTCCAATTCCACCCCCAATCCCACCGGTGTGAGAGAAAGCAAGCAGCTGCATGGTGCTTGGTTGTTGGCTGGCATTAAACCATGACAGAACCACAATGCAGAAGAGTAACAATCAAACTGATATCTTTGTTGTGATATAATATAGGCATTTCTCAGTCATAATGAGGTGCACAAGTGATGAGATTAAAAACTGGGGAGTTTGCACTACTGTCATAGACAACCATTCCACAGTCCACTTCTCCAAGATATCAGCACTTTCCATTTCAACAGTACTGCTCATGAGATACTCAGCATTATTAACTACAAGGATTTACAAAGCTTGTCAAGCTTCCCAACAATGCAAATCTACTGTGAGCTCTAGAAGTTAGTGTTTCTCTTTCAGAGACTTATTAATTTTAATCAAGATTGTGCATCATCCCCCCTTTCATATTCTTTCTGGAATTGAACCAAAGAGAGGTCAGAAACTTTCCTTGGGCTTTGTTTCAGAATTTTTATGGCAGCTACTGAATTACTTGGAGCTTTAAAGGAGTCAGTTTTCCAAAGATGAGAACAAATAAAGCCAAATCTATTGGGAGAAAGAATTTAAATAGAAAAATATGAATAATTAGGAACTGTTTCAGAATATTTTACTAGATGTCCAAAAGCCACAATCAATAAAGAAGGACAACAGCTCTGCTAATAAGCCAACTTGACTTAGAAAGGAAATTAAATCCATTCTTAAAAATACCCATGTATACAATATTTGTAAGTCTCTCTGTGTGCATATGCACATAAACTGATCAATATAGAGAGAGTAAAATGGGGAAAAGGGGCTGAGTAGGCAATTGGTAACAAAAACAGAAGGACTAATACGGAGCATCCAGAAAAGTTAAAATACAGTCAGAGGTGCTTTATAATACACAAGTAACACCTCACTTTGTTGAATAGAAATGACATAAAACTGTAACACAGAGATGAGAATGAGACGGTAGTGTATAATTTCACCGGCTCACTAAATTGGGTACAAATTAAAAATTGGGCTTTTCATACATTCAAAAATATAAAGACATTCATTCCAGAATAAAGAATATAGGCTGCAGGAGCATCCTCATTTTGGGAAGACTATAGAGCCTAGAGCAGAAGAACCTATTTCTCTCTTTGACAGTGAACTCTGTTATAATAAAATTATTAATTATAATTCCTTTCCCTTATTACTATATTGCTAAGCTATCAGGCATTATTGCAGCTTGAAACTTGTCCAATACTTTTACTCATAACTTAAAACGTATTTAAAAATTGGAAAGTATTCTAAAAACATCTATAGAACAGATTAAAAAATTGGAAAATGGGACAACATCAGAAAAAAAAATAGAGTTCTCTTTCTTTAGTGGAAAAGTGGACAGAAAACCTATATATTTTTAGTCATAGTTGTACACACTTGGTGGCTTAACTTGTTTATACCTGGTTTCTAGTCAATCTGCTCTTCCCTTTTCTTCAAAGAAAGTATAGCATACAGTACATCATAATGTGACTATTACACACTGATACAAGTAAAGAAGTCAGGCTAAGGACAAGTTTCTTCCAGCTTTAATCTGTGACTTCAACATGAGTTTTGCTGGGGCTTGAAAATCATATTGAGAGAGAGGAGAACATTTAATCTGTAGACTGCAGTGAAAATCCTCACCCAAGAACTGAAGTTATTTATTGTCACCAGCTCTTTCATCTGGATTCACTGAGGAATTTTTACATCCACACTGTGAACAAGATCATGGAAATGGTCAGGCTAAAATAAATCTAAGGCAGAGGGAAATACAATTTTCAACAATTTCCCCCCCAAAAACTGTTCAGCCTGATGAAGGAGGACAACATAGGCTTGGGAATGAACAGTTAGTATCAAAGGAGATCAAAATGTGGGAAAAGTTGGTTGCTATTGTGATCAAGATAGGGGTAAAAAACCAATGTGAATGGTCTGTTTGTAAATCACTATTCATTAGGAAGAAGGTCTCTATACAGGAACATTTATCCTTTGACAGAGATCCCCCAGACATTCTTAGTAATCACAATCTCCAAGCTGAAAATCATAATCTAAAATAATAATAAACCAAAAATAGATTATTTTGACTATACCTGAAAAGTAGCTTTTAAAATTCCCATTTTGTTCTTAAAATCTTGAGTCCTTTTCAGAAGCAATTGGACTTTTCTAAGTTCAGAAACCATGAGTAGTTACAGGTAAGCAATGCCACTCCCTGAAAAATCCCTCTATATAACACATTATTGCCATAATCAGATTTTTAGGGGGTTTTTGTCTTTCAGATTTAACTGATAAAATGTATACTAAAATTTTGAACTCAGGGATCACATGATTCTTCCTGTGAAGCATGAGTATCTTATCAGCAATATCAATGAGAGCTCAAAGTTGAAAACATCTAATTGGTAAATAAAATTTCTATACTATAGAAAGAATGAAAGTCTGGAGAAAAAGAGGCACATTTAGCAGACAGAATATGTTATTTTTGAAACAAGATGCAGAAACATTTGAATTTCATAGACCAGGAAAATGATAGGCAATGTCTAATTCGCAACGTTTTAAAATTGAATAAAAAAGCAACCAAATAAAACCACAAAAACAAACAAAATCCAAAAACAACCCCTCCAACTTCAAACAAACAAAACCCCCAAATACCAAACTTATATTATTTATTCCACTCTTATTGATAGAACACTAAGTTTTTGTCTATTTTTTTTAATATAGGCATAGACCTACTAAACATTTCAGCTTCATTAAAAGAACATTTGAAAGGAATTTATCATCTCTGCCTCTTCCATGAAATGGTTATGCCACTTAGGTCGACTTAGACTACACTTCAAGAATTGTCATGTTGTATGAATATTGCAATATTACAAACAGGATACAAATGTGAAAAAATGCTAGCAAATTATTTTAATTTAAACCTTTTAGTAATTAGTGTGTTGGCCTACATACAGATCTTTAATTCTATGTGACTACTGTCATTCCACTTTTCCTATCTGGCCAGATCCCATTTTCCATTTGCGCAGTAGAATATAATCCAGAAGAAAGAAATTTTGAAGATACTTCACACCAGAGAATTCTTGGTCTAATCAACCAGTATGTAGGTGATTTATAAATGTTCCATATTAGAAAATAGTTTATTGGGATACTGGGACTCAAGAGAAAGATACTTCAACTGAATCTGATTCTGTAGCTTTTCTTTCAGTACTTAGAGAATGAAGGACTCCAGAACTGTCATGATACAGGCAGCTTAACAGTAGGTCAACAATATTGCCTGTCACCTGTTTCTTCTTATGCTCAAGTCTGAAAAAAACGTGAATTTTAACTGTTCTTCCACTGAAGACAGAACAAAAGAGGAATAAGTGTCTTGCAGTTGAATTTCATCGGTAATTTGTAATTCAGAAGACAAGTTTACAATTACTATTAATACTGTTTGTTATCCAACATCCAACATTATATGAGAAGAACCTGGCATCTGAGTGAAAGCACTCAAAATCTACTTTATTTTTATAACCATTGAACCAAATAGGAATTCCAACCAGATACATTAGTGCAGGTGTTCCTGTTTAGAAGAATACTTGACCTGGTACAATACAAAATGTAGATCAGTTCTGTGAAGTATCTTCAGTATCAGAATCAGAAAGTCACACTCTCGGCCCATCTGAGTGAGACAAGAAGAAAGACAGATAGGTCCACTGCCATTGCATTCAGATCTCGAGTTTTTCACAACACTTCAGAGTCAGGAGTCAGGAGCTGACAACCTGCCTGGTCATAACCTACAGTTCAGTTCTCGTTAGTAGAAATTCAAGAGACAAATTAACCTGTAAGCTAGCAAAATTCAGAAACAATACTTCTGACTAGCAGTCTTCCAGGCAAACTGCTAAGGATTTAGAGAGTAAGCTGTCAAGAAACTAAGCTGTTCAAAAAGTTTCCAATATAAACCTACACAGGATTAAAAATTTGTTGAAGGTAACACGTTGACAAACTCTCATTTTCTGATGGAAAAAATTTTGATCAGGAGTTTTTCCATCTCTCTAGTATTTTACTAATTCAATTTATTTTACATATTTCTCATATATACTCTGCAATGACTTTTCAACAAGAACTTCCCCTATGACATTCTGATCCAAATCAGGTATTTTTTACCAGATGCCACCTGGTCGGCAAATACTGAGACAATTTTTCTGATCCACCTCATTCATTAATATTCTTCCTCACATGATCATTTAGGTGTCTGACCAAAACTTAATTAATTCAATAGCAGCTTACTCCCAACTACATTATTTTCTGGAAGTCCAGAAACTTTCTCCATCATATGATAGGTTCATAACTGCAAGACTATATGATATGACATTTCTAGTATCAAGATTAATGAAACTGAGCAATGCCATGAGATTTTTTTGGCTATCTTTCAATTAATTTGGTTTTCTTAAAATAAAAATCAAGAGGCTTACCTTTAAAAAGCTATCTTTTATATTAAAATCGTATTGGAGTAAAGAGGATTTCACTTGAATTGCCACATTATTTGTAGTATCTACATAGGTTGACATCCTTTCTTTATTCATCACTCAATGTAAATTCAAAAGGTAAGTGGCTGAGATCACACCTTCTAATAATCTATTACTTAGGACTGCCTTTTTGATGAATTAGTCTATAACCTACATCCCTCAAACTCACTTGCAATTTAGACTGAAGTAGTTAAAATTTCTCTTGGAAAATTAGACTCATCCAGCAGAGTCTAGAAGAAGGGAGATTTAATGCTAGAGCATATTTTTTTTTTTGTCAGACTGCTAGATAATGCAAACTGTGAATCTATGGAGGAAAAAGAAATAACTTACAGAAAACCAGAAGTTGAAGAAGTTTTGACAGAGAATATTTAAGTGTCTTTCCTTGATGACTTATGAAAAGTTCACTATTTGAAAAATGGGAATAAAATTACTGATCCTATTTCTACTAATTGAAAATATTGCAAAATGACTTGCATATACATTGAATGATAAAAGTTTAAAAGTGTTTAAACCCAAGTAGAAATATATTTGATACTGCCAGTAGCTTACTTCAACAAGGCAAATACCTCCCTACAAGCAGCAGTTATTATAAAACTTAGTGTTAGGTAGATAGTTATCATAGAACTCACTCTATCATGGACTGTCTAAGCAGGAAAGAGTTATTTCTCCGAGGGGGCAAGTTATGTGGATTCTGGTAAAGCTAATCAATCTTCATCAAAGAGCTATATCTTTCAGAAATCTGGCTAAAACCAAACCTATTCAAAAACAGATGGCTTGGAGTGGGAGTATTAAGCATTTTTTTATTCTCATGATAACATTTGGAAGGCCAGCAAGTGCTCAGGAATAGGTGATGAAGTCATATATGAATAAGGTGAATTGTTATCATATCGTGTAGCATGGAATCAGAGTATTAGGCTGGAGGCTGAGCAATCACATAGGCTTGTTCAGGCTCCTGTCTTCAGTAGTTACATTTCATGTATGCCAGATGAATGACATATTACATGATAAGTTATGAAGTATACCACCCAAGGAACTTGAGCAGATGCAAACCTGTTTGTGGACTATACGATCTAAAAGGTACTTGTACATCTTCTGTGGACAAGAAGCAGCAAGAGGCTTAATAGCACTGGACAAAGAAGATGTCACATGAAAATAGGTGATGGTTAAAGCATGTTTCTGGGAATATGTAGTAGGCAAAGATCATAGGCATTTTCTGGGAACAGAGAGTACTATGAGTAAGTGTTCATGATCTTTCCATTTCTCCTAATACCAATGAAATTGGAGTGCGTGCATCTTCCTCTAACTGAAAATTATATCAAAGAAATATCTAACCCCATCATTAAGTTTCTTTTCATGAGATATAATTATTATTATTATTAACAGTAATATTCTGCTTTCTGTATACTTCCCACTATTCCCAAAGCATCCTTCCCCAACTTTGCACATTCCACGAGGTCAACAAAATCAAGAGTAGTCACCACATCTGCCTTTCCTGTTGCAGCTGATGAGGGAGATAACTTTTCTTCCACTATAGTACAATCAACTTCATTATTTCATGTCTTTTAGATTGGAAAAAGTAACTCAAGAAAATAAGGCTGCCTTAAGTAACCAGACTCCAGATGTCTAGCATCTACATCCATGCAGGATCATAACCTATGCAAGTGCCAAAAGCAGTCAGCAAAAACATCACAAACTGAGTTTGATGCAGAGCTATGCCAAATCTGACAACAATAAAACCGCAAGTAATATATAACCTTACCAGCAGTGAAGCATTCACTAGAGTCTACATCATCAAGAGTCGGCTGAATACAGATTTAGACAGAAGCCCAGTATTTTAGAAATTTTGAATTACTGGTAATTTCCCCTTCCTTATTTGCTGTGGATATTCCTTTGTTTAGTGTGCCTTTCTCTTAGCATATCTGCATTCACTAAGAGTCTTTTGCAGCTCCCTGAAATCCTCTGAAATGTGGCATCATAACTCCTTTAATAGTTATGATTAGCTCTGTTCATGTGATTTATCCCCTAATGTGGCAGGTAGAGAAGGCTTGCAGGAGAAACCTGTAGGATTTAACACTAATCTGATCAGCACTGACCGTCCTATCTTATGAAAGGAATAAGGTGTTGTTGCAGGATAAAGTGCTGGTAGGATGCAGCGTTTCTCTGCCCATGGCATCTGACCATTGGTCATGTTTTTGACATCTTGATCACCAAGGAGTCCTTTTAGAATACTGCCCTTTAAAAATTACAGATTTTGCTGCTATTTATACATTTGCCATTCCTTTTCTTCACATTGCCTTAAGTTTCTGAGTTCCTTAGGAAATGCACTGGATACAGAAGTGCTGATGACAGTGTCATTAGTATTTCAGTCCTCTGAATTATTCTTCTACTGTAGACAGGATAAAAACACCCCAAGCAAAGCAAATAGGGTTTGCCATAAGAGGTGGACAGTTCTTCCTTAGTTACAATGTATTTGAGACTCAAAATACACTAAAATGTAAGCAGTACAAGAGCAAAGCTTTACTAATTACTGAAGAATGGACAAACTAACTCCCAAGTGGATGGACTGTCCTGAATGTGAGACATCAAGATTTGTTTTGTCAAAAGACTACTTTTTGGCAGACATGTCTAGGTTAACACTGCTATAGATCTCTAGAAACACTTTGAAAGAAGTTGGGTCATTTCTTATGGACAAAACTGAACTGATACCTCTATCCTTCCATTTACAAATCCCTCATTTTTTGATTTTCAGTACATTTGTACCTTGAGGTGTAATGAGTCAATACAGATCTCAGGGGAAGTTAGAACCAAAAGCAATTTTACATCCTCTCATTATGAAATACAAAATGAGTTTCCCTTGTACTCCCAACAGTGAACTAGAGAAGCATATCTAATGATTAAATGTAATTCAAACATGGGTAGATGCAACCTTGTCCAAATGAAAAGGGAAAGGAGGAAAAACTCTTTAATTGCCAATGTCCCTCACAAAGTTGATCTTTACTATATCTCGCACTGAGGAGGTGAGCAAATATCTCTTGCACTCTTTTCTCTCATTAGTGACCAACCTAGATAAAACAGTCAGAAAACTTCTCATTTAATTTTGTTGATTGTTTGTTGAATAACTGTAAATATGAACATCCAATCAGGTTGAGACATGAAAGGTTCTCTGTAGTTGTTCCAGTGGAAAATGAAAATACATCAGTAGTTTTTCTGTAACTTGTCCCTAATCTGGGACTGCAAGCAAATCTCACTCAACAATTCCAACTCAACCTTACTCCAGACAATAAACAATCAGACAATTTGACAGAAGAAATGACCTTCCATGTTTGTGACTGGCTTATAGATTGTTACCAGATGTGAAAGAAAGATGTGGTAGTTACAATTCAAGAAGATAACCATTTTCAGACTTTATTACCATTGAGTACATTCTGATGAAGACAAATCATGACAGACCTCAAAAGCTGAAGCTAACACAAAACTCTTTTAATGTTGGGTTTCTGAGATGCCTATGTGGGAAAGCTTATGAATGGATTTTTATTTTTTTTCATGGATAGACATCACATACATTTTTGTGACTCAGGCTGGCAAAGCTGACAAACATTTCTTTAGAATTAGGAATGGTTAAACTCAGAAGATCTGATTTTCGGAAGAGGCAAGTATAGGCAAAGTAATAATGGTGGAGGGGAGGAAGAAAGAAAAACACAAGTGATGAGAGCAGCACCAGGTGAGAGCACTGACTAATGGACCTATGGAACTGGCCATTGCAGTAAAAACCAACTACAGTCATTGTACAACAAACACAAAGCCTTGAAATAAGAAAAATGTTTGATCTCTTAAGTAAGCATGTGAAATTAGGTGCTATTGCAAGTAATAAAAACATGGTAGAACAACCATCATCAATGGAACAAAAACTGCAGATGGAAAAGTTTTAAATAAATATAAAAGTAGTAAAGTGAAATTGTCTAACATTATACCACAGTCTACAAAGAAGAGAAGGAGGTTGTGTGTATAATAGTCTGTTCATTTGATCATCCTTTCCAGAACACTGATGAAATAGACTCCAGTGGACAATTCTCAGAGTCAAGGTTGTCAAGCTGTTACATGGGAAAGAAAAAGGCAAATTCATCCAGAACTTTCCCCTTCATGGTTAAAGCACTCTCTGGAGTTGAGGGCTGAAATTCCCATGGGCCCTGAGAGCCAAAACTGCAAGATGAGACACTGCTGTCTAAGATCTCTTGGGAGAAAATCCATAAGGAAAAATAAATAACAATGAAGAAAATATAAAATGATGCTTGAAATGAGAAGAAAGTTTCTAGGCAGCAGATCTTCAAAATAAAAGTAGAGACAAAAAGGGTCATTTGAATTTTCAGGCTTTCCTTCTTATAGCAGCTCTCTCTGCATGTTCCTCTCTTTTCCCCTGTGAGATATTAACAGTGAATATTAAAAGTGAAACAGGTGATCAAGAAACAATAATTTTTTAATTTTTTTTTCTGAAATCAAAACACCTTAAAAACTGCTGCTTTCTGGGGAGCTTTGCTTTTAAAACACTCTCTTTCCAAACTTTAACTTTGGATGAAATTTACCCCACAAACTTTCTATTGGATTAACGAAAGGTAGGAAACAAATAATATGTGAATAGGGGCTTACTGCTATTACTTGATAGTGATTAATTCCTTGAGTGTTAGGAGACATGATTGAGATAACAGACATTTAAGTCTCTGTGGCATTAACAAAGCACTCTTACAAGGGACTAGCTTGAAATAGATTCAAAAAAACATGATAAATAAATTATTCCACTAAAAATAATGTTCTAAGTAAGAGACACACCTTGAGATTTGGGGTATAATTTATCTAAGTATCCCTTAGAGATTCTTTCTTCTCTGCAAGCCACATGAAAAATCACTGTGTCACTTAATACTCTTTTTTACCTATAAAATATTTTATTGTTAGTTAGGTAGCATGTAACATATAGTGTAATTTGGTTCACATGGTAGTGACTATTCTGTTTTTTTCAAATTGCAACGACTCATTACCATGAAGCTAATGAAATATAAGTAGCTAGACCAGACTCTAAAACTGATAGATCCATATTCTCTCCCATTCCAGAGTCAACAGGAATTTTCTCAGCAGCATCAGCAAGAAGTAGATAGGTGGTGATCAGATTTTCCATGAGATTAGATGGCTGTCTTAGTGAGAATGAACCTATTCTTAAAGCAGAGCTTAGAGGACCTGCCAGCAAAAGTAGAAATTTCATGGGGGGAATTTCCCTTGTCTCCAGCATAGAAAGTATTAGCATAATTCCTCAAGCGCACACTAAGATACCTGTGAGTTATTTATTAATAGTTAAAGAAGGTATTTGGCATCCAGCATCAAATATAATTCTTGAAAAGGGCTGACAGCAGAATACATTTGTTAACTAGAGACATGCCTAAACTTTGCCAAGAGAAATACTGAACTACATGTGCACTTACTGAAGGAGAGTGTGCCTTTTTTAAGTTAAAGTCCTTGTTTATATAATTTCCTTTTTCATCTTGTCATATTTCTCTAAATTTAGATTGATAATAGTAGCAACAAGAATAAGGTAAATTGGGCTAGAGAAGAGTTCCGCCTATTACACGTTCAAAGTGTACCTCTTTCTGCAGCATTTTCTTTACATTGCAATAGAAGACCACCCTTGTGATACCCTAAAACTTAGATTTGTTTATATTTTGCTCATTTTCTTTAGTTTAATGAGGTGATAAATAAATAAGCTTCTCAAGGAATGAGGGACTGTCAGTGCTAGAAACTGAAGTTCTCTGTTTATTCATAGGCCAGATATAGATGCCAACAGGCACTGTGCAAAAATATCTGTCAGTAATCATGCAGTTGGCCTGAGGGAACAAGACTAAGTTAAGTGGTGGTTATTAATGTAACTCCTTGCTGCTACACATTTGGGACCCTTTCCTGAGCTGAGATGGTCCATGCTATCAACCTATGGTCAAGTACATGGAGTCCAGACAGGGGAATCAAAGATAAGGATTGATGAGTAGGCTCTTCTTTCTTTCATAAAACTGACATACTCCTCTCTTCTACTGGATTTTCCATGAGAAATTAAAAAAAAAAAAAAAGTGAAAACTGATATTACATAGTAATTCATAAGAAACTTATGGTATGGTAAAATGGCCCAGACAGAGTAGTCTCTTGAGCACTCTGAGCAGAGGTGCACTACACTGTTATTTAAGATCCTCTCCCTTTGGCTGCCTCTCAAGACAGACAGCTTCTCAATCAACCTGTAGGCTATTTATCTGGGCATACTTGGTAGGGAATTAATCTACCTGGCCTGCTTGGACACGCAGGGTCCCATGTGCTCTTAAGGGTACCCTCCAGCATGTCTGAGCCCATGCTGCCAAGATCACTGTCTAGTCTTGATGATGGTTTTGACTCCTGGAACAGCCATCAAACAGCAACACAGAGAATTTCTTGGAGTCCATTGCTACTGAAAAACATTGGAAGTATTCCTGCTGAAAAACTAGCAGATGATCAAGAACCTTGGGACTTTCATGTGAGCTATTGCAAGTTTCAAGATCTATTATGTATAATATGGCAAAGAAAAACAACATACACAGGAAGTTTAACAAGATTTATCCTGGCTTTTAGATACTGGGAAAATGCTTTAAAAACTTCTTAAGCAGCATCACTGATGTCAAAGGTCAATATTTTCAAATGACATTCTCACATAATAAAGTCAAATACACTATTTATTTCACTGGCATCCAACTTTTTTAAAGTTATTTCTGCAAGTCTATTGACAGTAGATTGCATTTCCCTTGTAACTGCTCCTTTGCTGGTGGAGAAAGGAAATCCAGATTAGAAGGAATTCTGCATACACACACAATCTTTGCACTCTCTTGTAAATATTTGTTTATTCCCTAAAAGTTAGCAGTCATTATAACTGCATGTGAAAGAGAAATTCATGCATCAATAATAAATTTTTAATTAAAAAAGAAAATTTGTAAATTTGGACAATAGCACTCACCCGGACATTTTTGCAGGTCTGGAAATAGACATGCTACTTAGGATATTGCTAAGGAATTATAGGGGAGAAAGGGAGGCAAAACTCTAATTATATCTTTTAATATAAAATTATAACTCTTTCAGCTCTGTTTTATTCTGCAAACACTATAATTTACAATAGTGATTCTCTACTAATCAGGTTTTGTATTACAATGTTCTCTTTTACCAGGGCACTTTAGTGTTAAAAATTATAAAAGATGTCAGTCAGTTTTGAGTATAGTGCAATTATTTTTATGGCTGATAAACTGAATGAATAACTGCCTGCGTGCAACATAGGCAGAGCAGGTTTGAACAGTCCTTGGTCTGCTTTTGATTTACATGTCTATACAAAGATATGCAACTCTTAAAAAATATGATATTACTGCCCAATAAAACAATTGGATTAGAAGTGATCCTACTGAATATTTTTTGTCATCTTTCACGATATTGCAAAAATATACACACACATTAGGTCAAACCCTTTGTGCACTAAAATACAGCTAACAGGATTTGTTTTTTAAGATAAACTGATGAGATTGCAAAGATTCTTGGAAAGGTAACAAAAGGGGGGGTGTGCTGTGATTGGTCTTGACATCATTAAAAACAATGTGGGCAGATAACTTTTAGTTGGCACCTAAATTGCTAAAAGTAATGATAAAGAATCCTTGAATGACAAGAGGCAACTTTTCCTTTCCTGAACTGGGATTATCCTACAAAGTCTCAAGAAAACCCCAGGGTAAAGGTAAGGAAGAAACAGTTTTAATGCAACATTACTTAATTATACACAGATGTTTACTAAGAAATGTAGCTATAGCATCTGCATGGCAGAGAAAAACGGATTTTATTCCTCTGCCTGTTATCAATTAAATGATCAAAACAAAATTATCATTCAAATTACAATGTATCATTTCACTTTAGAATGTATGGGGAGGAGGCAATCTATGAAGCAGAAATCTGCTAACCATCAAAGCAACAAAGAAACATTAAAGTTCAATGGGCAGTTTGTTCATATTTTAATCTAGGTTTTGTGTTTTGGGTTTTGGGTTTTTTGCTTGTTTTTTTTTTTTTTTTAAATGGAAACCACGTTCACATGGTCAAAGTAACACTTGTGTCAAGAAAGCCTTTGAGGTTCAATCCAGTGAGTCAATTTTTTATTTCTTTCTTTCTTTTTGTAAAACCCCAAAATGTTTTCAAGAGCGCAATATGATCCCCAGAGATCTCAAGGTGTTATTGCTAAAGTTTCTATGTGGGATAATATCTGCTGTGAGGCAAATTTGACATAAGCATAGAATATAGAATGCTTAACTTCTAACCATACTCCTTGGAAAATGGTTGCAACCGGGAACTGATTCCTATTAATACTAACATTTTATTGTCTTCCACCATGCATACTTTACACTTGCTTTGTGTTATTTATTATGGTGTCTGTGTTTTAAAGCATTCATTTGACCTTAGAAAATGGATGTATTCCAATAATTACTTTTTACTGTACATACATCTTTCATAAATTAATGAAATGCCAGGTAGTTTCCTTATTGTTTTTAAGCTGGAAAGACTGTAAAAACAGTAATGACACAATTTTAAAAAGAAAACAGAGATCTGTTTTTTATGAGAATAGGTATGTTGGGATGAAAAATTAAAATACTCAACTAAAAATGCGCTTGGAATGTTAGGTACTGTCCCCAGGGGCTTCTGTTTTTTCCACTAGCAGTTATTTTCAGAAACTATTCCCTATAAAGATATTAATATTTTCTCTTGCTGTGAAATTTAAAACCTTTTTTCCTTCTAAAATTAAGCAACAGATATGCCACTTTACTCCCCGATGCAATATTTACCTAGGACAAAGGGTCATATTCATAAAAAGCTTTCTGTGGCCAAGCCTCTTTAAGACTTTCCTTTTAAAGCTGAAAATAAAGACACATGATTTTATTAGAGATATACAAAATGTCATAATTACCCAGTCATGGAGATTAGTGTCTCCTTAAGGTAATCTTTAAGTAAGGATGGAGTTTTCCACCAAGTTCAAATGCAAGGACTGGAAAGAGCCCTCTGACTATGCCCCCTACATGTGTGCTGATATACAGTCTGGTTGCACATTCAGCATCTGAATTTAAACTGAGCTTTGTTTAAACTAGCAGTTATACCTATCATTTGTGGCACCCTGTCCAGAAGGACAAAACAGACTGGAAAAGAGGATCATTCTCTAGTATGCAAATGCAAGCTGCCCACCATCAACTGTTGTTTTCAGTCAGATTAGGCTGCCTTTTCCACTTTTAGAAGTCTAGTTTGAATGTTTTACATGGCCATAACAATTACAAGGAGAGTCATGAGCTTAGAAAAATAACTACCATGGGATTTTTTATTGCATTTTCTCTCAAAGTTTGAGTATATGCTACATTAAGAGTAGTTCAGGTTGGCTGTATATATTTGCTCTCTCGTCACTGCATGTGAACACACACTGGTGAGCTCAAACAGCTGTCATTTCATGGCAGTATCTAAGTGCCTGGTATTTACAGTGGAGATAAACTTTTGTTTTGAAATTCACTCTTCCTTACAGACACATAGGTATTGCAGAGTTTTGGAATTTGTTTGCTTTGAGTGCTCACAGCTTTCCACTTGTTCTGCATAGTTGAGTAGTGTATTACCTTCTGTAGCAATCAGCTGTGAGGCTTGCCAGGAAGATTCAGCCTTGCTGCACAGCAGCCTTTCACTGCCCACTGCTCCCAAAAGTCAACATCTACAGGGTCATTTTAATTCAGGACCTACTTTCTGACATTCCAGTTACCTTGTACATACACTTACTCTGCTGTCCTAAAAAGTGACAATGGTTTGTCACTAATCAAGTTTTAAATGCACCATCTACTTTGCTCAGTAAAATGTCTTAGGAAGCGTTGCCACAAGAGATTGAAAGGAATTTATTGTTTTATTGATTTGGAAACGGTGTATATGTAGTTTGTGGAGGTAATGTGCTGCTGAGACAAGTGTGTGTTCCAGCTGGCTCAAAGGCTAGACATGCCTCCTAACTTTTATGCTCCTTAACACTTAAATGTGCCAAGAGAAGCTCCTGGGCATCCTCAGGAGCAGGCCCAGTCCTTTGCCTGCCGACAGCATGTCTAAACCTGAACCTGGTCCTATTTTGAACATACTGGGAGCTTGAGAGCACACCTTGAGACTTAGCTTTTAAATCAAGCTTTCCACAGACTGCCAGCTGCAAAGACCTGGATGATAAGTTTACTGGCAAGGTTTGTGTTTCTTTGCTGAACTCAAAGCCTCAGGGCAGTAAGACGGCATGGATTCTTGGCCCTTTCATCCTAACTATTAATTGATCTTCAACTACCTCGTGCAAGATATACCATTACAGTTCCATGAAGCATCATTAAAAATACTGGCTGTGCTACACGATACATCTTTGCATTTTTCCGTCATACAATACGAGCCCCAGCTCTCCACAACAAATATTTAATTCCTGTTTACTCCAGCTATTTTATCTATTGTTCTATTTGCAGCTTATGCCTGAAAACAGATAGTTGCTTTCTCTTACACATATTTACCACTCAAACTCTGAATAGATGCTTCATTTTTATACACACTAGAAGTACTTTTATAAGCACCACCAAGTTACTGGAACTATTTTCATTGAAAATACACAGTAATCAAATTATCCCAACACTTAAAATCAGTCTCATAGGGTAAATACTACAAGTTTTGAATGTGATGTTTTGCTTTCTGCACATGCTCTGCAGTGATTACTTAAAATGTGCTGACTACAAAGTCATTCCCTGGAATATTTAATACACTTACTGAGAGACAAACAGTGGTTTATTAATTAAGAAAATGCCTTCTGTGTCACTTTACAACAAGGACACAGGAAAATTCAGACTTTGGAAAACTGGAAAGCAAAGAGTTAAATGAAATGTCCCTGCAGCCTAATTGTGCTCTCTGGAAGTTGTACATAGCTGCTGGGGATTCCCCCTGGGCTTTTCTGCTTCCTTCAGTGTATGAGGTGTATGTGCAGAAACAGAAGGATAGGATGGAGGAGGGAGGCAGTGGCTGTGGTAAGAGATGTCTGGGGAGCCGTTATGTCTTTCTGGGTGTGTGTGTGTGTCAGTGACTGCTGCGTTCATGATCAAAGGGAAAAGATACTGAAGCACCTGGGAAGAGCCTGTACACCTCACTTCTGCACTGTCATGTGTACATGACGTTAGTGGGAGGGTACTGAGATCGTCAGCAGCCAGATAGGAGATATGTGTGGTCTGTGGGTTTACAGGCTGGTAAGAGAAAGAAAAGTGTTAGACTGAGTCATCTGCAGAAGGATGAAGGCACTGTAAATATTTTTTTTCAAAAACTGTTGATGTGATGATCTTCCTATGCAGCTAAATGTTTGAGAGTAGGACAGATGGAGGCAAATTAAAACTTGAATTCCCCAGGTTTCAAAAATTTAAACTGAGAGATCTGCCCATGCATTCCTTGCTTTTCAAAAACTTGAGATTTGCTACAATTTAACCTCAGAAAAGGCACAAAATACCTCTACGCAAACCAAGTCAATTGAAACAATTTTTTCTATTTTGCTTTGTTTTTCTCACTGGATCTGCATGGGCTGAGCTACCTTTTGTTGTTTTTTAATGAAAGAGAATTTTTTCTATCAGGAATGTATGAGAATTTTGTGCAATTTTTCTTTTTGAGCTTTATTACAGGGGTATAGTTTCAGACACTTGAATAATTTAGTGTATTTGTCTTGTTCTCTGGATCCACCCCATTCAATTTTACCTCCCTTCACTATTTTATCTGCCACACTATCCATTTTCCTTTTCCTCTCATTGCAACATTTTGGAATATATAAACACCTAAAAAGATATTCCTAAATGTCTGTAACACTCTGTTGTATACCTACAGGTTGAAGCACTTTCAACTTCAAACACACACACACAAGAACACAATGTTCTCTATTCCTCTAGAATGTCAATTCCTTTAATAGGAAGACCTATGTAGGTGGCTCTTCCATCTGGCTAATTCTGTGTCATATTCTGCTTTACTACCTTGAAGAAATACTCTCCCAGTGTACAGGGTAGTTCAATTTTCACTGAAATTGCTGAAGGAAGGTAGAGTTGCTGGCTTCTTCATTAATCTTTCTGGCCACCACACCTTACTGTAAATCACTCATATTTGTGCAAGGGAGTCCTTCCGAAACAAACATGCTGCTTTGCCAAATGCTCAGTCCTATTAGAACTCAACTCTTTCTTCCCCACCACCCACCTCTCCCTACAAAAAAAAAA
>VWZF01003552.1:485172-510250 GCA_013396755.1 Sclerurus mexicanus | reverse complement strand
GGGGGGGGGGGAGGAGTTAACAGTGCTGTAACAGTTACAAGTATTTTTTTTTTAAAAAAGCATAATTCTTTACCAATGCATGCAGTGTGGGAGGAAGGAAGGACTTGTGGTTTTGGCACTTGACTGGTAAGCTCGCAAGAGCTAGATTCTGTTTTCAGCTCTGCCACAAGCTGTTCACAGATGCTATCACAGTGAAAATAATAAATAATAATAGTTATGAGCACTTCTGCAAATTATTATCATCTTTCTCTGCTTGTAAAAAGGGAATAAGAGCAGTACTTCCCTCCTAGTGCATGATTTCTGATTTGCTGGTATTGTATGAAGACTAAATAATCACAAAGTGGTGCTATGCAGGGATCCTCTGGTGAAGCAGCACATGGCATGTGAGCCCTGGTGCTTTGCCCAGCCCAGGTAGCCATGTCTGGGGGACGTCTCACTTGTCTGTAGATATGAGGGACAGCATTAGGGCAGGTTGATATCAGTGAAGGAATTAAATAGCATGTATCACCATGGAAATTAATTTCTGACAGGGTTCAAGTAATAATGCTTGTTTCTGAAATTCAAAGGGATTGTGAAAAGAGTAAGGGGAGATGCCAAATTGCATGTTAAAGTACTCAGTTCAGTGTTTTTAGTTTAAAATATTTTCTGTGCAACAAAATTAACGGGGGATATGGTGTCTCATGCTTCTTCCAAGTGTCTGGCTAGGCTTATGCACCCCAATTCAAAGTGAATATGCAAGCTAAGGATGAAGAAAATTCATCCTCATTGAAGGGAAGAGTAGAGATTTATAATAATGTTGTGGTTTAACCTGTCAGGCAGCAGAAAGCAGGGCAAAAAATTATCACAAAGAAAACTCTGGGAATGATGATGGTCGTCTATTACTGCACCATTAAACTTGAAAAGTTTTGGGGTAGTTGACACAAAAGATTTAATTACCATAAATACTTCTCCCTGGATTAACTTTGCTTCCATTAAAGTACATTATTTCAAAAAAAACACTCTATTTTTCCATTCGTTTTTGAGAGGGCAACATTGGGACAGCAATGTCTGCCTTGGAAATTTCTACCTCAAAGCTCCCCATTTTTGAGACTCTCCATAGACAGCCACTTCCTACTTTATCTTCAGTAAAATAGTTTTTCCTAAAATTTTGCTGCCTTAATCTCATAGTAGATCATCTTCATTGAGAAAATACTGTTTTATAACTGGCAGTGATGAAAAAAGTGCCAAGTTGATTTTCCAGTGAATCACAATCTCTGAAGAAAAACTAAATTGTGATGAAAAAAGGATCCCCACTACATTTCTGAAATTGAAGCTGATTTTTCTTTCCTTTGTGAACAGATGCGTCCTCAGTATTTGGAACTTGTAAATCTCTTTCATTCATCAGTCTTGTTTAATTTATTTTCTGTTTGTTGGTTTGCTGGTTTTTTTTGAATTTGTTAGTTTGGTTTGGGTTTTGGGTTTTTTTCCAGAGATTGACGTAGAATAAATTCCTTTATTGATTTTTGTTTGCTATAGGATATTGTGCACAGAGTCCATCAAAACCCATTTGTCTCTTAGTATCCTTATAAACCTAGTGCTTAAATAATCTAACTCTGGACTCTGGTGTGTAACTTTACTTAAATTGCTGTAATGCTATTATTTTTACCATTCTTATTCTTTTTCATAGATGGTAAATTTACACAAAAACACTATGACATCTGCTTTCCTGCGTAAGTTAAACCATAAGATAGACCACGAGCTCTAGCCAGCTTATTCCTGCATTAGGCTTAAGGATTTCTACTAGAATTGGGATATCCCTCTAGTCTTGACTTAAGGATTCCTAATTATGAAAAATTTAACACATGCCTTGAAAATCTGATTCACAGGATGATTACTCTGTTATAAATGTGTCTGATTGAACTTTGCCAGTTAGAGCATTTTTCTTATTTATTATTCTAAATCAGAGCCTAATACTCTAATGTACCTTAAAAGAGCGACTTTCTCCAACGGAAAAAGATGCAAAGAAACTGCCCTACTGCCAAGTACACTATTTACTGGTGAAGGTGGCATTCTGCAATAGGACTAGAATCTGAATTTAGCCTTATTGTGAGTTTTGGACTATAGATGTGCCTCTCTCTGACAGATAAGTAAAGTATAAGCCTACTGTCTTGTGGCCTGAGGAAAGATATAATATGACATGATACCTGGCAGAGTAGAATTAGCTGAGGAACTGAGATGGGGAAGAGAAGCAACTTCATGTTCATTTTTGAAGGTACATGTTTTTGAGTGCATACTATTTGCTGCGTTCTCATTTTGTATTTAATTTGTATAGTTTAACTTCAGTCAATTGGCATGGGAATGGTGGTCAGGGCTGAAAAGAGAATGGAACTGATTCATATTCATCATAGATCTAACATGCTGAGCAGTGTCTGGTCTTTGATTTTGCAAAGACTCCTCAAGATATTTGATATTAGGTTACAAGTCACGGAATGTACTGTTGTAACTTGTACAACATCCTAAATAATTTTGAATTGGCTTGTGTTCAGTTCTTATGATTTTTCAGTCTTTCTTTCTTCTAATGTACATAAATTATTCTTCCAAATCCCATTAATGTTAAATATGCTTGCTGAGTTGTCTTCCAAGAACCTTTTATTTAAACAGTCTACCTGAGATAAATTACTTTTTTTTTTTTTTTAACTTACAACACCTGAATAAAAGACCTTTGGGGCTTGCTGTCTTTGTATTATGATTTATTTGTTGATGTAAAAAGATTGCACTGTGTAGCAGGTCTACTTTTCTCTCTCATGTACTAATACAGCTGCTATTATCTGTGCTCATCTGTGCCCCAAAGAGCTAAGCACAGGACCCTGAGAGCTTCCCATCCACCTCTTCAGATCCTGGTGCCTAACCCACCATCTCTCAAAGATTCAATTTCACCTGGGATGACTTATAAGAAGTGGGGGAACTGCTTGGAGTTCCAGTGTTTACTTCTACAGTAAGTGACTGGAACTGGAAACACATTAACTCTCCATCCATTCCCACTGCCCCTTATCTATAATGATTTGCAGGGAATTTGCCCCTCCAAATCACCCTGGTCCTGTCTCTGCACATCTATGGTATTTCACCAGTACCTAGGGACAGTAAGAGCATCCCATGGATGTTTACCAACATCAGTCACTCCATACCCTGCAGAGTGGCAGTGCGGGAATGGGAAGTATGAAACACCCATGGTATAAAGAGTCAGTGGAAGGAAGCTACAAGCTTCCTTCTCATAAGTGAGACAAACTTACTCCTTCCATGATAGGAAACAATTCTTTCCCTGAAACGGCCTACTGGATTTTCACCTGTATCTTCTTGATTCTCAGAGAAAGCAGATATAAAGACATCATTTTCCAGTCAATGTTCTAGTTTATTCTTTCTGAACTCCTCTTATATTATTTGCTTTTGCCTTGACGAGGATACCGTGCGAGCTTCAGGATCCAGGCTTTTGCAACTATAATAATTTTGGAATCACATTTATTTAGTTCAGTGTAGAAGATAACAGAAAGTTAAAAGATTCTGAATATGCAACTTCTGTGATAGACCTTAAATACAAACTATGCATATGTTAATCTGAATATGTGTTAATCTCATAGCTGGGCAAGTTTTTTTTTTTTTAATAAATCTGAATTAACATGATACGCACTTTTTATGTAGATCAGAGATGAGAGATTTTGTGGAAGAAGGTGGATTTAAGAAGTACTTCTCGCAAACAGAGTAGCAGTTACAAGTAAAATATGTATTTGAATGCTTTATCATGTATAGCTGCATATTTAAATAATATAGAAAGGAAAGCTCATAAGTTAGAGGAAACAGAAGAACATGGAATTTGAGAAAGTAAAAACCTTTAAGCCAAAATTCTCAAAGGTTCATTTGTTCAGCAATAAATCTGGACTTGATCTGAACTCAGAAAAGAATATTCCTATGCCATATTTGCCACTGGTGATACACAGGCCAGTTGAAAGGGGTACGTTGCTGTAGAAAGATGCTCTGCCTGGAATGGGGGAAACAAACCATGCCCTGTTTGCAAAGCTATCAATGGTAAATGAAGAAGGGGCTGTCATGCTGCTTTTGGTGTTGCATAATGCTGGAACTAGTCTGACTCATGAATCCCAAAATTAAACATCCTGATAGTGAGATAAGATATGGTAGACCTGGGAAAATACCCAGATAAAGGACCAAAAAAACATATTACTGATAACTTAACTAAAGCTGCTGAGCTGACACAGCTGCCCTGGAGACATGTGACTGACTATGAATCTATGAAAGCCCATCCCAAACTTTAATGGCAGGGTTTTCTAACATACGCCTTCTTGGGGTGTATGTGTAGAGATGCTCCCCTTGAAAGGGAATGCCCCTCAAGGTTACTCCTTGAGGCTGAGAAAGAGAGATTTGCCCATAGTCATTGGTATGGGTGAGTAACATCAATTTCTACTTAATAATTGTTTCTGCTAGCTTTAATACAATTGTTTTAATACAATTGTTTTAATGTAATTGTTTCAATATTGCTTCATATTGCACTATATTATAATAGCTATAGCTCCCATACTCTGTAGTAAATAATTCTGATTAAGATCTTCTTGCCTAATCATTATCATAATAAATCATATATATTTATATAGTTTGCCATCCTTAATCCTGTGGCACAAACTTGTATAAAGGTTCAGTTACACTTACAAAGTCCTTTACACATAAACCATTGACAAAATCTAGTTCTCAGATTGGACCCAGTTGCACTTAGGCTTCTCTCTGAGAAGGAGTTTAGACAGCAAAGGGGTCTTTTCTGCACTTTGTGACTCAACGGGAGGTCTTCTGTAATAAACTTTGTCTCAAGCTTGCAGTCTGCTAACAACAGTTGCACAATGAAAAACTGAGAAATACCACTAGGTTCCACTACAATGGCCACTACTGAGGAAGTTACTGGGAAGTGGGAAGGAAGTCTGTGAAGGCCTAGAGCTATTTTGTTCACCTCTAAGTCAGAATAAGATTATTTATTATTTCATAATTACTATTTTTCTGTCTGCGGTAGTTTCAAACATCTCAGACCATAAGATTTGTAAATATAACTCCTGTTTGTCTGCAACAATAGATTACTGTCTTGCAATTGGCTGCCCAACCTATAATGCTCAATGTACATACAAAGAATCATAGAATAGCTCAAGTTGAAAGGGACCTATAAAGGCCAAATTCAGCTCCCTGCTCCTCACAGGATCACCTAAAACTAAGCTATATAACTAAGTGTATTGTCCAGATGTCCCTTATGACAGACTTAGTGCTATGCCCACCTTCCTGAGAAACCTATTCCAGTGATTGATCACTCTTAGTGAAACTTTTCCTAATAGTCTGAACTTCTCCTGACTTGATTTCACTCTATTTTCTTGTGTTCCACCACTGGTCACCATGACTTGTCACCACTGATCAGCATCTCCCACTACAGTGTTCACACATTCAAGCATGACTTCATGTAGGGACTTTCTGGCATAGTGGCTTTACTACTGTGGGGCCTCCTAAGTAACCTTAGTCCCCTCGGTGGAAGTGAGCCATGACTGACACCTGGCAATCACCTCTGGGCCCATGTTGGACCCAGTTACTTTAGTCCTGGGCCACTTGGGAGACAGTTGTTGCCTCTCACCCATAAACTGCTCTCTGAGTCCCATATTCACCCAGTCTCTTGCAGCTTTAGGTCATAAGAAGTTTTATCATGTATCTTATCAGATAACTGAGTAAAGTCTTTTGTAAGAGTTATGTCAGGTAATATTTAGAAATGCATTTAATCCCCAAAAGGAATTTGTCTTCACCTGAAGCCGCTGGTAATGAAGAACCTGCTATCAGAAAACAATTTCTTTTAAGAATGTGTAAACTGTTTCACTCAAAGGCTATTTAACTTCATAAAACAAGGATCTATTAGAGAAAAGGGAAGGAAGGAAAGAGTGAGATGGAAAACTTGAGCAGACTGCAAGTTATTAATTTTTAGGAGACACTTTTTGTGCTGTCCTCACCCATCCAAAAGAACGTAGGTGTGGAGAAGTAAAGGCTCTTTCACCTAGAATATTAGATTAGAGGTTAAATCCTTAAATTATCACTGAAAATTAATGTATTTCTCTGTAAAGTGTAGAAGCAATAAAAAAGCTGTAAACTATAATCCTGTCTATTTCTAATGCAGCCATTTCAATACAGTTGGACTTTTTTTTTTTTCCTCTCAAGTGACTGCATAAATTACACAGCAGTAAAGGTATTGTCTTGGCTTTTTTTTTTAATCTTCTTGCATGTGAGTTTTCATTAAAATTTCCTTCTGCAGTTACAGGAAGAAGCTTCTCTGCCTTTGGTCCACAGCTAAACCATTAAGGACTGCAATTTTTTTATAGACTGAGGATGTTTCTTCATGTTCTTGATACATTCGGTCTTTTGATACATAAAGAGAGCAGAGTCTTCACCTAATGAGACACAGAGGGACTGGATGAACAGTGTGAGGGAGCTTCTGTGTTTTTTCTTTTCTTTTTGGTCACTGGTAAATCTTCTACCATTAATTATAGAAAAAAAAAAGATGGAAAAGTTCTACTAAATCATCCAGCCCAACTCCTCCTCCATGCTACACTTCATATTCCCCACGCTACACTTCATATTTTTGCTCAGAAAAAAATTTAAAGGGTTTGCATTAGTTCCCATATGAGCTTATTTTATACCACTGTTTCATGCTTTAATTTCCACTCAGGGAATCCTAAATAATTTCTGTCCATCCTTTCCATTGTACTTGCCAGATATTTGTAGGGTGTTATGTTTTCCCCTAAGCCACTGTGTCGCCAGTTCTTCTCTCCATGGTATAGGGTAGGGCTGTTAGACCCATCTACAGTTATGGTTGCCATTACTTCTTGTTAGTCTTGCTCCATGCTGATATGTTGACCTTTGACCATTTGGACAGAATTTTTAGTCTCTATATGAATGTCTTGAACTTATTTCTTTGTAGAGTACAGAACAGCACAAGTCAGCCTTCCCTAAGACTGGGATTAAGGGGAAAAAATCCACCACAAGAGAGATAAAAATAAATTATTCTCTCTTGGGAAGCTGTAACAGACATGTGCTTTTCAGCACACACTTGACTTTTAGTTTCTGGGTGAGATGACCCCTAGCGCTAGCCCTATGCTTTTTGTCATCCATGTCAAACTATGCAATTCCAGGGGAAAAAAATCCACTACTTACGCAGGTTTAACAGACCCTTGTTATGCTTATTACATTCTTCAAAATTTCTACCTTAATTCAGCAAGCTCAACAACAGAGCTCTGACACAACTACGCCTCCCCTTGAATGGCTGAGCTTACTTTAAGATAGCTGAAAATGTAGAAAAAGCTCTTATATTTTTGTCCCACCTTTCATGCCTCTGTGGGCTTGAATATCATGCATGAGAACAGCAAATCGGGCTTTTGTGTGTTGTCAGCATTCTGTTTGCTATGATGCTTGTAGGAGGTAAAGAAGAATGACCTGACCAATGTGGAAAGACAAGGAAGGTGGGAAATGCTAAGAGAAGACTAAAAAAAGGAAGCAAAAAGAGAAGCTTAAGGAGAAAGGATTATAGATAAACAGAAGTGTCAGGCAGTGGAGGGGGGAGAGCATAATAGATAGAGGAGGCAAGAGCTGGGGCAAGCAGAAGACCAAAACAGGGATCAGACAAGTGGAAGTAAACATAAGTCAGGATGTGAATATGGAAAAATACATTGTTGATGGATCATACAGCTACAGGCTGTATCATCATGAATATTCACGAAGGGACAAAGCTAAAATTGTGCTGGCATTTCCTACCACTTGAATGCTTGATTTTGCAATCTGAACATTCTTTTAACATAAATTTTTAAATATAACTCTCTGTAGATATATAGTCCAGAATTATGTATTTAGATTGTCTTGTGTACATATAATCATGCTTAGTTTCTTTGTATAGAGTTGCAATGGTACAACATGCTCCAGGCTCAAGCCTTGAGCTCTTTTCACGTGTCTGTAGCCTCAGTCTTATTTGATCAGCATGTAATCATTTTGTCACTCTTCTCTGAATTCCTTCTAAATTACTAAGGAGGTGCCCAAGACTGGATATGATGATTTGTCCATGGTCAGACCAGAGCTATAGGGAAACAATGTTACACTATATGTCTCCTTGCATAGTTGATACTTCCGTCAGTTATGCTCTTTTGCTGCCATACTACACTACAAATTCACATCTAATTACATGTTCTGCACCATAGTTCTGCTTCATTAGTGCTCCCCTGCTGGTTTTTCCCTGCTGCCATGTGTGCTTCTACATGGAAAACAATCCTGTGTATGTGAAGTTGTAATGAGGGTGGAAGTAAACATAAGAACAGAAATAACTCAGAAGAAGCAACAGATGCTGATCTACTATTCCAGAAGCTGTTCTACTGCTTGACTCCACCAGTGGTTCTGCCACTCTCCAAGTCAAAAAGGAAGTCTAGAGGATTAAAAAAAGCAGTTTGGCTCAAGGGTAAATTCAAACTTCTGTAAAGATTATAATAATATAAAATATTATCTTTTTTTTTCCCCAGCATGTATGTATCTGCCTATCTCCTTACACACACACACACACACACACACACAAAGGATGATAGCAGTGACAATAAGCTAGGAAGTATAAAAATTTGAGGTGGAGAGCAAAAGAAGTCAGGAAGAAAACAAGTCAGGGCAAACGGAATCAAAATGACAGTGTTGACAGATAACTGAAAAAAATTTGGCCAATAGAGAAAGAGCAAAAGTGCTAAATAAGTGTGTATGGTTTATATTTGGAGAAAAAATATGTGATAGTGCTATGTATTAATTGAAACTTTCCACTTTAAGAGTGAGGAAGAGTGATGATAAACAGAGCTACCAGAATTATACATTTTAAAATCAGCAAGTCCAAATAACATGTATATAATAACTTTCAAAGAGTTGGCTAGGAAACACTGGGAAAAAAAGAGCAGACTAAAATAAAGCTGATACTGTACTTACAAATTAGGCAAGTCTGATTTTACTGAGTCTTTTTAACCATCAGTTAACTTGGCCTACTGCTTATAATGCTTTTAGCAATTTATTGTGTAGGATAAAAAAGTTATACATTTTAGATGATGCAAAGATTGAAAGAAAGATAACACAGAAGACAAGCCACTGGCCACTGGTACAGAACAACCTAGTAAGCTAGTTGTGGTGAACCAAAATGTTTCGGGATGGGAAAACGAAATGTTGTGAACACAAGAACAAGGAAAGTAATCCATAAAGAATTGAGGTCATGGATGAAATAGTCTTAGATGGCTGAGTTGGATAGTCAGCCTCATAAGAGTTGTGACAGTGATATTGTAGTCAAAAAGCTATTTGGGAAATCTTTGTTTGCCAAGGTTAAATTACCACTGCACTGGAATTACTGTGCCCAGTTCTGCTGCTCATGATTTAGTGGAGAGAAGAAGAGTTCAGAGTTCCTAGAGTATTAAGATATATGGGAGAACATAAAAGATTTGATTTGATATAAATATATATGTATATACATACAGCTGAGAACAAAATTTGATAATAAAGGGTTTCTCAGTCTAGCAGACATAACAGGATCTAATGGCTGGAAGGAGAAACTAAACAAATTCCATGAGAAATATGGACCACGTTTTTAACATTAGAACAAAGTGCCAAGTGTTGTGGTAAAGCTTCTATCACAGGAATTACTTTTATCGAGGTTGGATGCCTTACTAAACCACAGCTGTTGGAGATGAAACAAGAATTAAATCAGAAAAAATACTTAAGACCATATTGCTGTTGTATATTAGATAATCACTTATTTAATGCCGTTCTTAAATTCCAGGAATATTTTACCCTGGATGCATAAATCTGAATATTTTCAGGTTTCACATTTATAGGTGATTTTTGCTTTTGTGTTTCTGACTGCAAAAACTGGTAATACAGAATATTTGTATTCTTGTGACAACTCTGAGATGTAATAATTAAAACACCATAATATAGGCATGATTCAGCCTTATATCAGATGCACTGTTCCAGACCTTAGCAGGCTGGATAGAGCTAGAAGTTTGAAATCAAGTCAAGACTTTGTTCAGTTTTGAGTGGGGGCCTCTAGCGTTTCTGAGTTTCAGTCCCTGATTCTACCTCTTGTAGTTGCACGATTGCTTTTTCACATTCAAAACGGGTTTTTTTCCTCTGTAAGAAAAATATACTGGCTGAACTTCCAGTAGTTCAGTAAAACTGATGAGACTAAGTTTATCTGTAAATTTAGGCCCATATGTACTCCTGGGATGAAAATATCCATAACTATACAGGAAGTACATTCACATAAACAAAGTAAACATTGAAAACATATTGAGAAGTGTTTACATTTACTCTTCCAGGTATAACAATATTAGCTACAATGATTATAGGCACACTCACATGTTATTCTCATAATAAGCACATATACATAATTTGATACCCAGTAAATTGCAGCAGGAACACTTTCAAAAGCCTCTTTAACACATGGTCACGTATATCAGACAGGCACATCACAGTGCCCCTCTATGAAACCCATTCTATTTGTGAGATGAAAACTCTCTCAGTGTCTCACTCCTGTCTCTGTAGCAAGTCCTTGTATATTACAGATCCTATATAAATTAAAATAACAAAAATTAAAGTCTAACCAATTCTCCACCCAGTTCAAGTTTGACTATTCCTTTAATCAGACACAAGGTAAAACACTACTGTCAGCAGTGTTCTGTATTTGACGAATGCAGCAATGTTGATACCAGCAGAAAACCATAAATGTGCCCATTTCAGGGCATTTCTAGGAAACAATATGAGGGGTGATGATCCACTTATATTAACCTACGTGAAGCAGACACATCAAACCAGTTATTCAACATGCTGTTGCTATTTTCTTTGACGCTGGGTGCTACATAGCCCTTAATACCCTGAGCACTCCTGATGCAGGTATCTGTTCCTCCCCTCTCAGAGGCTGTGTGCAAATCCTGTTGGGGTGGGGCCCCAGAGATAAAGATACTGCAACTTGAAAATGGCAACAGCTGCTGAGCTGGCATCACACACTTGAGATGAGTGTCCAGAAGCAACTCATCAACCTTTTTCTCTTCAAATTTAAAAGTATTTTAAGACATTGTGATTGTACTCAAGCATATGTGCCCCAGATCTGTTAGGGTCATGGTTGTAACACAGTTCAGGATCACATTCAAACAACTCTCATTTATATGTGTAAAATGTGGGGGCCGTCAGCTGCTGGGCTGCTGCTTTTCTTTGCAGAGGCAGATCCCAAGATGACTGCATTGAGGTTTGTGCTTTTCTCCCAGTCTTCAGAAGAATGTGGCACATGACCACTAACCAAGGAATTTGCAAATCCAGGCCCTCTCGCACCAACCACCACTGGCCAGTTTCCTGTAAATCCTGAACAGAGCAGCATCTGCACGTCACAACTCTATTGCTTGTGAAGGCCTTTACAATCTCATTCCAGGATCCCATGGAGGTGGTGAGATCCAATTTTTGCCTATGAGAAACCCAAGGCAGAGATGTAAATTTAGTTCTTTCACTCCCAGACTCACGTTATTGCCCTCCCAGCATGGGGGGAAGTCTGTAACGCACAAGCCTTCCCCAATTCCTACTCAGAAGCTGATCAGTGCTGGGTGGAACTGGCCACACAGTGGGTGCGGCCATGGCACTAACACAAAAGAAGCTGATTCAGCTCATTCCCAGATAATTTTCACTGTCTTTCCCTGCTGGAATTCATGGGAGTGTTAGACCAGCAACAGCAGTAGCATCAGATCTTTCTCCAGCTCTCCAGGTTGCAGTGAGTAGCAAAGGAAGAAGTAGTAACTCCTGCACCGGTGGGAGTGGTTTGGGGAGCTCCACAGGAAGGATAAGTGTTAGAGCTGTGTTGGGAATGGTGGCCTCCCCACATGCTACGGTTACTCAGCTATTTCACAACACTCCTAATAGTCTTGTCTCCCGAGACTGGAGCAAGGCTTGCAGCTACTTAGTGACCAGTCTAAATAGCAGTCTTGCACAGCTACAAATTAGAATAGAGCAGACTCTGAAATGCTGACAGATTTGTGCCTATGGTTTCCAAGATTGGCCCTGACCATTCAGGGAATAAGCAACTGTGAATAATAATCTCTGGGAAAAATCGGTGCCAAAATTCTTACTGTTCATCTCTGAGTCAAGCGACCAGTTTCCAAGTCTTTTTCCACTCGAGTCTTAGGAAATCTGTGGGTAGCCCTGGTGCCTGAGAGTGATCAGCATAAAGGAAAGTCACATCAAAGTTGAAGTTAGGGATAGACAGTACACAGGATGCATATGAAGATTCATTTGAGTGGTCGATAGAGAAAGATTAAGTCAAAAGAGTGTTAGAAAAAGCCATTGAATATGATAGCTCCGAAAAAAGAAAGTTCTACAAACTCTGAATCTAATCTATAATTATCTCATTATCTAATCTATATTTCTTTGAGTTGAGAGAAGATTTATCAAGACTGTGAACGAAGCAGGTAGAAACATGGCATGAAAATTAGACATGAAGTGGAAGTATTAACAAATACAAGAACAAAGTCCAATATTTCGTAAGGCAGCTTTCTGAGGCAGGTAACAGGAGACACAATTTATGCAGTTCTTGTTTCTGTTCTGGTTTTTTTGTACAGCTGCACAGCAGAGGTTATCATGCTGTGCTTACAGACTCAGCTGCCTTGTCTTTTTTTTTCTAGTTGCTAAACAGTGTTAAATAGACCCAGACAATAATGTATCTTTCCCTTTCTATTGCTTGTCCATGGAGGCAACTGTTAAAGTTGCTAAGGCATCGTTATGTGACTCTGAATGAGAAATTATATACATGCTCATAAACACAAGTAGATCTGAAGGAATATTATTACTATTAAATGGTGATTGGCATGACATCTAAATTTAGTAATATCGTGTTATATAGCACATCTGTATGTAAATAGATGGTCCTACAGTGACTGTGTAGACCTTTGCAGCTGACAATTTTCTCAGTACAAAAAGTTTGCAATTATCAGAGAAGCAAAGCTTCAGTGTATGAAAGACCTGTCAGTCCAGTCTAGCAGGAGTAAATGCATTAAATTATTTACAAGTAACCTCTGCTTCTTTCCAAAACAGGGGTGTGAGAATTGTTCCCAGAGGGAGTTTGTTTTCTAATTCCATAGCTTCAGTTAACATTAGTATATTGTCTCACATAAACCAGTAATTTACTGTATTTATTGCCTTCATTGTTTGTGAGGAGCTGTAGCTTTACTTTTTGTTTTGCTTTAAGCAGGTTGTGAGACAAAATATGCTTTTTAATGTCAAAGAGCTGGTTGAAACACATACATTGTTTAAAATAAGTCACAATTTATATTTGACATTTAAACTTTTTTTTAAGTTTCTTAAGATATTTGCCCAGTCAAACAAAATCAGAAAAGCATGACAATGAATGTGTTACCAAAGGTGCCACCGTGCCAGCATGGCACTTTCTTCAATGACTGATGTCTGTATCTGTTCACTGGAAGTGTTGCCCATTTTGTCATTTGTGTTTGTGATCTCCCCTCCATTTGTGTCTGTGTACACAAACACCTTTTGGGCTGGTGTGCTTGATAGCAGATACCCATGGCTCCTGAATGCCCAGCCATTCCAGGAACCCTTTCCTCAATAGAGACTGATGTGCCAAAGACCTTTGATCCTTGACGTCTTCAAATTGTCGCAAAACTAATTTCTATAGTCTGGAAAACTGCAAAGAACTAGAAACTTGCATTCAATCAGCACCACCCAAGCCCCTGTTGTTGGGTGGGTCTGAGACTGACTGGTAAGAGCTGCTGTAGGGATGACAGAGGCTTGGGATGAAACCTGGTGGCACAGAGATGTGCTTGTGGGTTTTGTGCCACCCAGAGCTGAAGTTTCATGCTGGAGCACATTTCTTTTGGCAGTCAGATGTTGGAAGGAGCTGGTCTAAGCAGTGGGGATGTCTGGGAAGCTGTCCTTGGCACCTTGATCAACTATGTCAGACCTCCAGCAGAGGGGTGATCCACAATTGCTGACCACCAGGACAAGATGAGGTGTCAGTCTGCTGACACTGGTGCACAAATGGATGCTTGGTCTGTGAAGCAGCTCATATCCATGTGTGACAAGAGTTAAGGGCTGTTTCCATCAAACAGACGCTGCACTGCAATGCCACAGGCAGTGCCCTTGGCTGCTGCAGACTGACTCTTGCTGCAGCATATGGGTGCATGGATTGACTTCACCTATCTTCCTCTTTTGGATTTCCCATTGTGATCCTGCTCAATGCAGGTGTCTTGGCTTAGAAATTCTCATGGTGAGAAAAGCAGTGCAAACCGTACCTTTGGCTCGTTCAGAGGGGTAAATTACTTCAACTCACTTTGGCCTGAATGCAAAGAAAGATGCTCAAGATGTTCAAGAGGAACATTTTCTTCTGCTGTTCAATATTCCCCTCCGTTCCACCCCCTATCTATCTTATTCAAGATTAAGTGTGAAGTGTAATAGCCACTAACCTAGTTAGTGCCTGCAGATTTGTCTTGCCCCACAAATAGTTATTTTCTTGGTTTCATTTGAAAGATTATAACTTGGTGTCTCAGCATGCAGAATCCTTCTCAGATCTTCTCATTAAAGACCAAGTAATAATAGTCAGTATAAAAAAGTGATTCTACTATTTAGTGATATTGCTGCCCAGGCTTATGACAGAAACTACAACTAATGACTGATTGTTTCTTACCATTAGAAAGGAAATCCTTTATTTTTAGGGCCTCTAGTAAATTATACTAGTGTGACTTTTGCCACAAGAAGTCTGAGGATGAAATATGCTGTGCTTATTTCAGTAATTTTCAAAGTCTTGAAAGATTTTCTTCTGATTTCGACACATAAATCAAAGAAAACAAACCACAAGAAGCTCCTTAATGCTCTAACAAAAAAACCCAAAAAAACAACCAACCAACCAACCAAAAAAAAGCCCAAAGCAGAAGACAGTTGTCTACAAAGAGTAAGAAGTGATTCTGAAACATTACTTGTGTGTTGGCAAATATGTCTAAATTAAAAAAAAAAAAGTAAATCCCTGGGTTCTTGCTTGGACAGATATTTAATGTTTGTATTAGTTAAATGTGAATCTCAAATACTTATGAAGTAGGTATTTGCACTAAGAATGCAAATAGTGTAATAAAAGCACTAGAGTTTGCAAGTGAACAGAATAAGTCTAACCTTTGACCAGTTGTAGTACCTCTCCTTCAAAAAGTACTTAAATGAATGATGAAAGACATAGAAAAGATACTGAAATTATCCAGGGTAAGACATAAAGGAAATTTCATCTGCTTGCTTTATGGGAAAGAAGGGTAATTGGCAATCAAACTACGGTCTATAAGTCCATACATGGAGGAGAGGATCTCATTTGGATAAAACAGATCAATAAACTACACTAAACTAAAATAAAATAAAGTAAAACAAAGTAGAACTGCAAGCTGAAGTGTCAGGGACATTATAAAGAATGGTGGTAATTTAAACACTGGAACAACTTACCTGGGACTACAGTGAATCCTTCAACACTGGAAGTCTTTAAATCAAGACAGACATCTTTAGAAAGATATACTATCTTCACACAGCAGTTATAGCCTGGCACAGCCAGCATTGAGCATTGTATGGCCAGAATAATGCAAAGACAAAACAAAGCTTGTAATAATTTCTTCTGGCTTTAAGCTCTATCTTTGGGAGGCATACTTTCTGTATTTCCAACATTTATTTAGCAAGTATCATTACAGTTGTACAGCACATGAAGGCAAAGCTCAAACTGAAGTTTAAAGAAGAAAGGTGGGGAGATTGTGATTAATCATGTACTTCTGGATATGTATTCATATCACACAAATAGCCCCAGTTGAAGTGGCTGGACTTCTTCAGTAGTTAGGGATGAAGGAAGAGAAACTCGTTCAAGGGCAGCTGATGGTAGTCATCACTCTACTGCCAACACAGGTGGCTCTGGAGGCATGCCTCCAAAGGTTAGCTATTGTATCCTGACAAAGTCCCAAAAAAGAAGGAAATCCCACCCTTTTCCCTGTCCCAGATACTGTATTTTTGAACTGGCAATTAATGAAAGAGAGAAAAAAGGTAATTTTCTACTGGATCAGTTCCCTTTTATGTCTTACAATACGGTTGCAAGAATTTTGGCACAGCATGATCAAAGGGATACAAATGCGTGACTTGGGAGGAGAAGGACAGCACAGCAGGTCCAGCCTTTGGGCATCAGCCCAGGCTGGGACAGTCACATGCAAGTCAAGAAACTTCAGTCCTAAGGATTCAGGTCTGGTGTGAGGAGTGAGGTGTGATCACTGTTTACTTTGGAGAATTAGGGAGGGGTATAGAGCCATGCGCATCCCAGTGGCTTCATGGGGTTTTATCAGACCATAAAAGAGCATAAGCTGACAGCTTCATTTTCCAGCAGTCACCAGAGAATATTTTGCTTTTTTGAGTTTCCTAAAGCACTCCATGATCCGGAAACTTCCTGCAGTTCAAAATGGCTGGATGGGTGGAAAGGAGATGAGACACAAATACAGTCTCCATTATTATCATGTAATTTCCTGTGCTTAAGATATGCCTTCATCAGGAATTAAAATAAAATTCCTGCTGCTCTGAGGAAGCTGATAGCAATATTTGTCTGGGAGTTTTAGAACAGATAAGATTCTTAAGGTTTCTGTATCTTCTGTGTCCATAAAGAGATGTGCCACCTCTCAATTGAAATTAATGAGAATTAGGCACCCAAATATCTTTGTGGATTTGAGCCCTTATGTTCTAATTACTGTGGCAATTTAATATGCAGAAAAACAGGTTCAGCAGCAGGAATCTTGTCTACACTAAACCCTGGTCAAATGTTTATGTAAATTTTCTTTCTAGACATGGCTTGAGTTTGCACTGATGACTGTGCAAAACCTTTCTTGATTGTAGAGGACATGTACAATATGGAAGGCCCTGAAACTAAACCAGTGCACTTGGCTTAGAAAAGGTTATAAGATACATATTCATGACCTGTGTGTCTTGCAGAATCAGACAAGACAGCTACAAACAAAATAATAAACAAAAAAAATAACCAAGTCTTATGTAATGCAAATAGCAGAATATAGAAAATTATTTTTTCTGAAACTGCTTCTATAGTGGATCTTCACAAATCAGCTCATCTGCTCACTGATTTCTGAAGGCCACAAGAGTATATAACCAACATTTCTTGCAATAGCATATATATCACTTTTTTTTTTCATGGAGAAAGAAGAAAATAAAATTAATTTGCAGACTCTTTACTGTTTGGGGCCAATATAATTACCAATATTATTCTTATGCATGTACACACTACTGAAGCACCAGTGCTAAAGGAGACACCTTCATTCTGAATTTTCAAACTTCAAAGTAATGAAATCCCTAACTTCAACACCACAATAATAAACTTTTCAATGTTAAGTACCTACTCCTAGTGTCAGTGTATAGAACAACCTTGGCCAAAAAAAGCCCAATTAGGCCATGTAAATGAAGTGCATTTTCAGCCAGTCCTACTGGGAAAACCAGCTTTGTCTGAATGGTTGTAATTACAGTTGATGGGGAAGGGGGAAAACAAATTTGTTATGCATGAGCCCTTCACAAGTAGCCTTTTTTTCTTCTAACACTTGCATATCTACAAGAATGGCATTAAGGGGGAAAAGAAAAAAGGACTTTGTCTTTATACAGGTTGTATTAAAATGCATCTCTTCAAGAATCTCAATTATACATAAAGTTTCCTATAGAAGAGGTGCTACTTTGTCTGATGCATCCTTTTGTTTACTTCTCTCTGCCTGACAGCCTCATTGGGCTGTTTGTCATAATTGGCATCCTAGGTACACACATCTCGGTAAAAAATATACTTCAAACTTGTTTCAAGCAGGCACTTCTGTTCTCATACTTGGGTCTCTCCTTTTGAATCACATCCTCAGTGAAGCCTGCTAAAGTAAAATCAAACAGTGATGTGCAAAATTCCCAAACCTGTATTTTTTCTACACTTTCCAAAGTGTCACTCTCTCTTCTTTGTGCCTGCTCTTGAGAACACACACACCATTGCTGGTCTGGAGTCACTCTGTGTGTTACATAACCTGAATTCATAAAAAAATAGGAGTCTGTTTTTCAGTGCAGTGAATTTACTCATTTGAATTTACATCTCAGTGTGCAGCTTCCTCTCTGCATCTCTGGATTGTTGGGCGGTCTCTAGCTCCTGACAAGCAGAAATAGGGCACCAATATGATTACCTCCAGGGATACTTCCTATGTGCCATTCTGGCTTCTGTGACTAAGGGCTCATGAAGGTCACACAGTTTTCTTAGACATAACTTTCAAATCCCCTGTATTTATTTTTACTGCTCTGATTCCTAAATAGCCCAGATTAGTTTCTGCCCGTATCATATGCATCAGTCTTTCAAAGAGATTCCACAAATATAAAGCTATTAATCCCAAATGTTCTATTTACAAGTAACTGTATGAGTGATTCTTTCAGATATTAGTCATAATATAGTACATCACTTTATTTCCTTTATTTAAAAATAGCTAATGTTTCTTAGTTCAACATGTATGTTAATGTCAATAATATCTGTTTACTTTGCAATGCTAAAGCACCAAGAGGGATGGGATTGGTCAGGGATGGGTTACTTGGTTTGAGTAGTTTGGTTTTTTTGTTTTGTTTTGTTTTGCTTTGCCTTAGTTTTTTCTTTTTCTTTTTTTGTTCTATTGATGCATACACTGAGTGGAAAAAAACATATACAGGAAAATTACATAAACTATCCAGGTTTTTCACCAGCCTATTAGGGCCATTGTTAAATAAGTCTTAATACATAAATATTTTAGTATGTCATAAGGTAACTGTCTGTTTTATGTGAGCAATGAAAGGAGCTAAAAGCAGTGGAGTCAGGAAGGAGGAAAAAAAAAAAGAAGTTGTAAAGACTATTTTTTCACCCTCTGTGGGATCAGTTTGTCCAGGCATTGAAGTAGGCAAGGACACACATATTTACTGGGTCATGATCTGCACTTCACCACATCAAGATCCCAAGTGTAAACGAATGCTGATCCATCAGCATTATGCTTGCCTGATTCACGCCGTGCTTAGTAAAACCTTATGTACGGACATGTGATCTAGCTCCTGACGAGTGAGAGGCATGAACAGAAATGAGGTTTCTAAATGAGAGAGCCAAACCAAGGCTTCTGCTGCTTGTGTAGGTTGATGTGCTCTTCCCTAAAGGAATGACTGTTTCCAGAGAAAACCTCTTTCAAGACTGATAACCACTGAGGAAAATGAAGCAAACTCCTGAATAAGTTTAAAGGATGTCTACAGTTGTTTCCTGTTTTTCAACAAAGTCACTGGCACTACCATTTCACAACTAAAGGACATGGTATATATTAATCTTGGTGTCAACAAGCCTTAGTGTTAATCAAGGTGGCATTCTTGTTAGGTTACCTGTTTCCAAAGACTAACCATTAAAAGAGTTGTGGATGTGTATTAATTCTTATGCAGAGGTCAGACAGAAAGTGGGTCAGGGTGCACTTCTCATTCAGGTTAGAAAGCTTCTTCAAGCTGTCTCTGATCAGGAACAAGTTATAGCAGTCATGTATACTATGGGAGAATCATGAAGTCTCTAAACGGAGGAACTAGGTCCTGGCTAACTACCTGTACGTGGTCCTACTTGATCAGGGGGATTAAACCAGATGACCTCCAGAGGTCCCTTCCAGCATCAGACATTCTGTAATTCTGTGATTCTGTGAACATGCTGATCTTTCTTCCTTATGCTATAAAAATTCCCTAGAATGCAGTGGTTTATCACATCCCTACAAGATGGACTGGCTCATGATACAGAGAGCAAGGCCAGATTAAGGTTAAGCCCTTCCTTACACAAAGCACTGAATGCTCTGAAAGTTAGATACATTAGTCTGGTGGAATGTATTTATTTGTGTCTGGTTGAATGTGGTTATTTGTGTGTCCTTCTGTGTGCTTAAAGACTTCACCGGAGACTGAGAGAGACAGCAGAAGACCACGTGTTACATTGCCTTGTTTACCTTGTGTGACTTTCCCTCCATTTGTAATTGGAAATAGTGACAGAATCTTGGTAATTTTACCAGTGCACTGCGTGTCCGAGATTCCCAAGTGCTATTACTGCACATCCTGGGCCATATATTGTGGCTATGCATTTGAGGTTCATAAGGGAATGGAAAGTGCGCTTTTTTGCAGACTGAAATATACACACATATTTGTAAGATATTTTCTTTCCCCAGACTTAATCTGAGACCTTGCATCAGTATCAATGTGAATAAATCTTTTCTGCAATAAAAGCATGTTGCTTGTAGTCTGTCACATTAAAATAAAGATTTGAACACAGTGAGATGTCACAAATGGTAAAGAAAAAAGTATTTACAAGAAATCAGATGAAAGAAAACTCCTCGTGAGCCAAAGACCTCAATTGTGCAGAATTGTTGCTTTATATTAGGAGATACTGTAGTGAGTTTTAATATTATTATGTCCAGAACACTGTAATTTCATAGTAGTGAACCTTAGGAATAGGACTGAAAAATACTTGCATATAGGACCTAATGTAAAAACTACTAAACTCACTTATAGCTTTTTTTTTTTCCTTTGACTTCAGTGCACTTTGAACTGATCCAGATAAACCTTCATAAGAAATGCTGGAAATGCTGGAGTGAAGATGAATATGGAACTGAGGCAGGGAAAGATAGTGGCTCTGTCTGGCAGGGGGTGATGACAGGACAGGGGGCTCAGGTTGTTTTGATTTGCTGAACTTGCGGTTGAAATGTGGGAAGAAATGCTGTCACCTCTTTTATTGATATTTGTTGGGAGACACTCATTATGTATTACTTCATATGTATGTGTATGTGCATGTGAGGCTTTTCAGAGCTTTGGATGAATGCCTTCTACATAGCATTTTTAAGATCAAAATCTATACAATTATGTGGATTCCTGCATGTAAATGATTTTAGGGAGTCTGGTGTTTTAGCATTTTTAATTTTCTAGTAGATTTTATGATAGCGTAAAGTGATAAATTATCTTTTGTGGCTGCCAGAGTTATTTAACTATCTGCAGACACACCATTAGCTAGAGCAGTCTAAGCCCGGTTGGTGTTCCTTGTCCCTCCCTGGGAGACTGCTCACAGGGAAAAGGGTTTCCAGCCATTTCCGTGTAAGGCCCTTTTGCTGGCAGTGCCACCGGGGTGCTGGGAAGTCCTGGCCAGCCATAGTGTGCTACAATCAGGAGGACATTTTTCTACCACGTGGTAGAGAAAGCTACCAAATAAGCATCGGATATTATTGACTTTCCATCACTACTGGCCTGTGTTAAAACCAGCGACATAGAAAAGAAAGGTTTCATTTCCCATTACCAGATATCCAATCCCCCTAGAAAACATCTGTTGAATCTGGGATGATGCCATGGTATTAGCTCTTCTGTTGCATGCTGTTTCATTGGCTGTTCTCAGCGCTGCCCTGTCTATCACAACGCAAAATCTCTTTTCAGAGAAGTTTCAACCACATCATTAGGGTTCCCAGTCCTGTTTCTTTGAAAATCAGTGGTAGTTTTTAGTCTTTGGCACACAACTTGAAGTGTAGAAACTTGACTTTTTGTGGGGTGTAAGACAGGGAACAAAACTTTCCCGATGATTTCATGTGACAAAAGTTGTGCAAGGAAAAGAAGCGGGTCTGCAGAAATCCTGCAAGTTGCCGTGTTTATGATCCCAAGAAACTTGCACTGGACTGCCTCAGACACATAACTAAATGCTTCTCAAAATACTCATTACTGAAGACAGTATATGAAAATGGTCTTTAGAATTCATGTGATATACTACCAACTGGAGGGAGAATAATACAGAAATACTTTCTTGATGATGTGTGCTAAAGCAGCAGGCATTTAAGAGCAATGGATGTCAATCTCTGAGGTTTTTGTAAAGAATTGCAATTTATGATGTGTTAGGGTAAACAGTTGGATTATATTTCTGAAATGCATGTTCCATCAGGTAAAATCATTGTGATTATAGGCTCTAGTACTTTAAGTAAGTAAGTTATGCACTAAAAGGCTGAAATTGTAAAACAAGTATGCTTATGCTTAACTGTTAATCCCTCTTTGTATCTACACTGAGTAAACTACAAGAGAAACTGCATTAAACAATAAAGGCAAAAATGGCATGTTATGTCATCTTGATAAACAATGACTGTTATACTGTTTTCCTTCAAGAAGCAACTGTGACTGGCCTCTGTATTCTCCCTCAATGGAGAATGTGCCAGAGTGTAAAAAAACACGGAGGATTATTTAGAAGTAACTTTGTTCATGCCTCTCAGTGAAAGCAGCACTTTCTCTGCATCTTCTGGTATTGCTGCTTTTCCTTCATTTCCACAGCTCTTATCTATTACAGAAAGCTAGACTTGTTATTTCAACAACAACCTACTTTCATGCGCACTATGAGTTCTGAATAAAGTGAAATAAAACTTGCTCTAAGGGGTTTTTGAAAAGTTTGACAACTGAAGATAATAAATGAAAATAAATCTCCAATATTTGTCCTAATGCAATTTGTGGCATGTCAATGTCAAAGGATTCTAACAACAAATCAACAAATATTTGAATGAAAACAATATATATAACTTATTTTCCTATATTGGAAACAACTGTCAAACAATTACTGTATGACTTCATGAATTAGTTGCTTGTTTTGAAATATTCCTGCTAGGATAAAAAAAAAAAGTAAAAAAAAAAGTCTATATGGGCCTTTGAGCCTCAACATATTGTGGCAATCACAAGCATATGCAATGTATCTAAGCCATGAGGTAAAAATTTTCTTTGTAAATTATTTCATAAATAAATAATTTGCCTGAAAAAAAATTATGAAAATATTTTTGCCTTTATTAAGTTCTCTACAGTTCTTTGTGGTGAATATAAACAGATTGATATTGACATCTTCTTGATCTGCTTTATTTTAACTTGAAATGCAGAATGCATCATGAAAGCATTTTTAATAAAGATACAGTAACAAACTTTTTCTGAAAGATAGAGTATTTCATTAGAGTTGTCTGCTTGAAACTATGAAGATATGTTTAATCCTTCTCATCTTTGCTTATGAATGGCTTTGCGGTTTCATTTTAAAAGTGCATGCACAGAGAGTCTTATGTCTTTTAAAAACATACCTCTATAATACTGTTCTACAGGTGAAAAAAGGTGTGTTTGTTATCAAGCTTTGCATGTGTTGAAACCTGTGCTTTCACTGTTATCAATCTTCACAGAGTGCCTGTCCTAATGTGAATAAAATCTGGGAAAGTTGCAGTCACACATAAGAACTGGCTGAGATTTAAAGTGTGGGGGGCATCATTTCCTGGTTTAAAATAAAAAGACATTTTAATAAGTCTTACTAGAACAGAGAAGTAAAGGGAAATTACCCTTGTTTAAATATTTTCCACTCAAGCCTTGCTTGTAAGATGCTTAGCCAAGTCATCAGACAAAATACCTGCCGATTTTAACCCTTCCTATGAAAGATGTATGCCAAGTGAACAGTCACTAGGGGCTGACACAGTAAAAATAATAAAATCAAAATTGCTGAGAACACATTTGAATTGGTGTGAATGGGACAAAACCACTTGCTTTTCAGAATTCTGCATTTACTAGAATTTGTGGAAGTGACTTGTCTCTTTGACTGTGATTCAGCCACGGCATTTGCAGCTTCAGAGAAAGTAAATTTATGAAGCCAGGAAAGGTTCTCTGTGCGCAGATGAGTGAGGTGCTACTGAGTATGGCCCTGGTACTAAAGTATCAAGGCAGACTTTGTAATAAACTTTAAATTCTGATATTACTTTCCTTTGCATTCCATATATAAACATCCCTGCTGCTCCGAAATCATTTTCTGCGGGAGGGTACAGAGGGAGTCCCACACATAATCAGTCAGTTCTCCTTTCCCTGTGTTGGGGATCCTACTGTGTGTGCCTCATCATGCAACTATATTTTACCTTCCATTTTCAACATGACAAGTTCACCTCTTGTATGTGAAATATTGCTTTTCTATTCATAAAGGGCTTTATCAGACAATCCTACAAAAGAACTTAAGGGGGAAATGTGTTCCTGGGTGATTTACGTGAGCAATTACTTTACAAATATGCCAGTGGATTATAATAAACATGTATGAAGAATGTTTAAGTTTGGAGCGAGGGCTGTGAACGCCATACGTTTTACAGAAGTGTTTCATTTGCATCAGCACGTATCTCTGAAGATTTTATGCTTTACATTTCACCATGTATTTGAGAGTGAAATTGCAAGGAAAAGTTATATAATTTCAAACATTTGGAGGGGAAGCAGCTTCATTGCCTAAACTGTAATGATTTAACTTTTTTTCAGCTTCTGCCTCGAATAATGTGTTAGTAGTTGCAACCAAGAAGAATGCATCTATTTTAATATGAAATCAGCTTAAAACGACTTGCATGGGAGGAAAAGCACACCATATAAAGTCACCTAACTACAGAAAAATTGTGTCCAAATGCCCAACAAATGTTTACATAGTTTTTAACGCCTACTATATTTGGGATTTTAAAACCCTTTCACAGGAACCTTTTATGTACTGTTTCTCCTTGGAGAGAGTTTTTACATTAACATGCAAACTGCTAGCAGTTCGTAGCACGGGGGAAATAGGAATATTTCGAATTGAAAAAGTTCTGCACAAGGAGGAAAAGTTGTGAGGGTTTTCTAGGAGCGGCTCGGGACTGACCTGCGACCAGTGTCAAAGACCGGGCGGTAACGGGACTGCTCATCCCGCAGCCTGGGCACTGCCTTGCCCACTCGCCTCAGCACCCGCACCCGGGCGTGGGGAGCGGGCAGGGAGGTGACACTGAACCTGCGGGAGACCTCGCGCGGCGCTGGGGTGTCCCCAGGGTGGCAGCTGCAGGGTCACGCCTTTCCTGCCCACGCTCCCCTTCTGCGATCCCGCAGGACCGCGGCGGGTCCCGGTGGCAGCCGCGGGCAGAGCCGCCTCCCGCGGGCCGCGCTCGGGGCGCGCCTGTGGCCTGCGGCCGTCCCCGCCGCGGCC